>PVLA01012179.1:0-46723 GCA_004027455.1 Hydrochoerus hydrochaeris
GAAAAAACTTTTTAACAAGGTGATATCCCAGTTGTTGATTCTGGGAAGTATTTCCTATTCAGCTTGATTTATGTTCATAAGTTCTCTGCTGACCCCTATATCTTCAAGATATACTTTGTGTTCTAGGAGACTTAGTCATATATCTTTGATCCATTTTGACTTCAGTTTAGTGCATGGTGATAGGTATGGGTCTAGTTTTAGTTTTCAGCATATAGAAAGCCAGGTTTTCCAGCACCACTTATTAAAGAAACTATCTTCCAGTGATGTCTTTGGCCCTTTGTCAAAGATAAAGTGGCTGAGTGTGTTTGTAGTTGTACTTCTATCTTCCAATTTATTCCATTGATCTTCAGGTATGTTTTTGTTCCAGTGTCATGTTGATTTTATCATAGTAGCTCTGTAGTATAACTTCAAGTCAGAGATTGAGATACCCCTTGCCTTGCCTTGGTTGCCCAGAATTACCTTTGCTATTCTAGCTCTCTTCTGGTTCCAGAAGAATTTTAGGAATTAATTCTCTAGATTTGTTAGGTATGCTAGTGTTATTTCAATTGGACTTGCATTAAGTCTGTATAGCAATTGTGGGAGAATGGCCATTTTCACAATGGTTGTTTTCCTATCCTGGAACAAGGAATGTCTTTGTGTCTTCAGAAATCCTCTTTGATTTCTTTTTTAAGAGTACTTCAATTTTCACTGAGTAGATCATTTACTTTCTTCATTCGATTGATTACTAAGTACTTCATATTTTTGGAGGCTACTGTGAAGCATGTGGTTTCTCCTATTTCCCTCTCAGTGAGGTTGATGTTTTAGAGAAATTCTATTGATTTTTGAGTGTTGACTTTTTATCCAGCTACATTGCTGAATTTGGTTATTCCATTTAGAAGTCTTTCAATGGGGTTTTGGGGGTCTTCTAAATAAAGTATCATGTCGTCTGAAAATAGTGATAGTTTAACTTCTTCCTTTATTATCTTTATTCCTTCTATTTCTCTCTCTTGTCTAATTGCTCTGGCTAATATTTCTAGTGCTTTATTGAATAGGAATGATGATAATGGACACCTTGTCTTGTTCCTTATTTTAGAGTGAAAGCTTTCAGTATTTGACCATTTAATATTTAATTTGACCTGTTAATTTAATATCATTTAATATTACCTTTTAATATTTTAATATGACCTTTTAATAAGATGTTGACTGTTGGTTTGTCATAGAGAACTTTTATCAGATTGAGGTAAAGACCATCTATTCCAATTTTCCATAGGGTTCTTATCATGAATGAATGTTAGAATGTATCAAAAGCTTTTTCTGCACCTTTTGAGATGTTAATATGATTCTTATATTTGTCTCTACTGTTATGATATATTACACTTACTGATTTGTGTATGTTGAACCATTCCCGCAATCCAGGAATGAATTCCACTTGGTCATCATATATGATCTTCTTGATGACTTGCTTTATTCTGTTTGCCAGTATTTTATTGAGGATTTTTACGTCTATGCTCATCAGGGAAATTGACCTGTAGTTCTCATTTTTTGGGGGGTCTTTCTCTGGTTTTGGTATTAGGGTAATTCTTGCTTCCAGGAATGAGTTAGGGAGAATTTCTTCCCTGTTTATTTCATTACTTAGTTTGAAGAATATTGGCACTAAGTCTTCCTTGAATTTGTTGGAGAATTCAGCTGTGAATCCATCAGGACCTAGGATTTTCTTTGTTGGTGAGGTTCTAATTAATTTTTTCCATTTCATTCACTGAAATTGAGTTATTCAACAGTTTTACATCTTCTTTTTTATTTTTATTTAAAGAGAAAGAAGCATACAAATGGTAGAGATAATACAGAATTTCAGAAAAAAAGATAAACAATAAGAAATCACTAGTTGATAAATTACATATTGTCCTCTTAGAAATAGTTGTTCAAGTTACAAAATTAACGCATACAAAATAGATAGTCAAACAGTGAGAGTGTAAACAGCTATGCATACATGAGTCTCTACATGTATTTCTATTCTTTCTTTATTAGAGCGAAAAACAAAACTTAGTAAGACAAAACAAAACAGATTCCTATAAATACAAGAAACCAAAAAAGTCATATAAAACCAACAGTACAATGTGATCTACAATGATTGCTGTGTTGTTTCTTGTTATCTTCAATAGAATTGCCTATATCATCAGGCATAAATGAATATGGCACCATCATTGAATATAGCAATACATAACAATATTAGTAAAAATAAAACATTGTAGACAGTATAAAACTTCAAAGGCAAGTAATAATCAAACCATAGTGGATATTCTAGTGGATCTTGTCATCTTAAGTGCAGTTGCCTATACTCTCAGACTTGATACTATCAATCACAACAGCTTTGAATAAAATCTATCAATACAGAACAGTGATCCAACAAACCAGATTCAATTACAATCAGTCATGGTAAAACAGTGTAGGTTTTACAGAGCTTTAGATTGACTTAATAGGAAATTAAGGGTGATTACTGTACTATGTCCTGTTATGTTTGGGATTACTGTCTATGCCCTCAAATCTAGTACAGGTAGAATGACTGGAACAGAATATAATACATCTAAGCAGAGTATTGTGAGTAATGTGGGTTTTAAATCCTGGTGTGCTATGAGCAATATAGTGTATCAAGGCCATCTATGTTAGTGATTCTAGTTATCCTTCTCTGCCTCATTTCTGCCCTTGTTTTTCCCTTTCCTGGATCAGGGCTCTTAGGGTTCTGGGCTGGGGGCCTCTTCCTGCCTCTCTCTCCTATCATAGTCCTGGATTCCTCCACACAGGTTACAGTGCAGTCCCAGCCCTCTTCCCTGTTGGCCATGTTTCTTCCAAAACATGCTGGCAAGGGACCTCTGCCCTCTCCTGCTCTTATCACTGAGGTGCAAGCAGCAGCTACCTATGCCTGGCCCTCCCCACTGGGCCAACCAAACTGTATAGGCATTCCCCCAGTTAGTGCTTGCTGGGCCCAGGGAATCAATTTGGGATGGCTCATTGGGTCCTGGCCAGGGGTGCAGCCCAGACCAAGCAGATCCCACGAATCTGCTTTGGGGAGGGAGGAACCAACTGAAGTCACTGTCGCTCCCAGTTCAGTCTCCTCCTGCCAGATTCCAACAGGTCACCCATTTGATCGTACCCTTCCCATGGGGGGGGTCCCAATCCCAGCACTGACCATGGATTAATGAAAGTCCCTTTGCTGGTTCTGCTCTCAGTTTGGCTCACCAAACCCTGACTTCAGTGCTGCTGTGCTTCCCGTGAGTTGTGGCTGGAATGAGTTTGGGCAGTTCTGCTGGCTGTGGCTGATTTAAGCTGGTGCAAATTCAGGGCAGCGCAAACTTGGCGGGTCGCAGCAAATACACTGTGTCCCATAATTTTTAGCTGTTCCAGTTGTAGTCCCAACGTATTTGATGACCTTTTTTATGTTTTAATTTCTTCCTGTGTCAAGAAGATCCATCTCCCTCTGTCTGGGTCTCTCCAGGATGTTTTATTCTGGTGTATGAGTTGTTTCTCCTGGGAGGCTTTTTATTTTGTTGCTCACTGATCAGTCATCTTGACTTCTCCCTGTTGTCATCTTTTTCATTTACACTTATCTATCTTATATTATTTTTTTATCATCTTAAACCTGTTGAATTGTTATTTCTTGTTTCTTTGTTATTTTTAACAGATGTTTCCTTTCTTGTTCACTAGCTGCAATCTTGTCTTCTAGTTCTGAAAGTCAACCTTCACATTCATTCATGTGTTTTTCACAGTTTTTGGTGGAATTCTTGATTTTCTGGATGTTTCCTTGAATCTGTTTCATATATTCTATTTTTTTCTTATGTTGTTCATGCAAGGCTTCTGTCTTTTTGCAATGCTTCTCTTTTTTTTAAACTATGTCTTCTTTAGATGTGTTCAACATTGCTTTTATTATGTTTATCATTTCTCATTTTACCTGGGAGATTATTTCTGATCTGAGCTTCTTTGTAGTTTCATAGAGTTGCTTCTTTACCTCAGTTGGTATCATTTCCCAGGTTTGAGGTGTATGGCTTACATTTTCTTCTCTGTCCATGTCTTCTAGGGTTGTTTGGGATGGACTGGAGTTTTGAGGTTGCATTTTAATCTTTCATTTTGTCATTTTCCTGTATTGTCTGGTTCCCTAGTGGCACTTAGCAGGTCCCTGGATGGGGGGTTGGCACTGGGTGGACCTTCAGAACTACCCACATGTTGCACTGAGGCACCTCAGCTGTGTGAGGTCAGTGGGCAGTGCCCTACCAGGTTCTGAGTCATGTAGTAAGGCTGAATGATACATGTAATATACTGTGCAGGCTTTCAGCTAATGGCACACAGCACACCAAAGTTCCCCAGCTTCTTAGGGTTTCTGGATGTGGCTCCACCAGGTTCCATACAAAGACCTGCTGCTGCAAAACTAGGTAGGGATCTTTGTGGCAGTCTTCAGCTCACAGGTGGTAGCTCCTAGCTACCTGGAGGTTACTTGTTGGAGTCCAACCAGGACCTGAGTGATGACCTAAAGATCTTGCAGCATTCACAGACACTGGGCAGTAGTCTGTCAGGTTCCAAGCATAGTCTTGTGGCTGCACATCTAGTTAGAGATCTCTGTGGCAGGTTTCATCTCACATGCAGTGACTACCTGCTACCTAGAAGTCACTGGATAGGACCCAGCCAGGACCAGAGTGATGACCCAGAGGTCCTGCAGTGTTTGGGGGTGCTGGGTGGGGATCTACCATGTACCAGGCAGAGTCCCATAGCTACATAATGATGTAGGGTTCTCTGTGGCAGGCTTCAGCTCACATATGTGGCTCCCTGCTACCTAGAAATAGTTTTCTGGGGTCCAGCCAGGACCAGAATGATGACCCAGAGATCCTTCAGTTTTCAAAGATGCTGAATAGGGGCCTACCAGGTTCCAGGCAGAGTCCCACAGCTGCACAACTATGTAGGAATCTCTGTGGCAGGCTTCAGCTCACACATGGCACTCCCTGCCTATAGTACAATTGTTTCAACTTCAAGTTGCATATGGAATTCAAGGTCATAGTAAACCCTTTACATTGTGTACTATCCTGATATATTGTATTCAAAGTCTATATCATTGCTTGCCTTATTATGTACTTACTGTTGGTTGCTTTTCAAAAAAAAATGTAAATTCCACAAGAACATGAGTAGCTCCAGACCTACTGCTGTTACCATAGTCCAGATCAGATCATTATGTCAAAACAGAGGTTCTGTACCCTGAATTATTGCATCCAATTTCTTCAATGGATCCTCCCTTTCAGGCCACATTTTCTTATGATTTGTGATTTGCTTTGGACTAGGGGATATCTTACTAATATCCATATTACCTCTGTTATGCTAGTGTATAAAATTTTTTCCTAAATAGGATTTTATTTTCAAAAGTCCTTTTTTTCACTTTTTATAATTAGTTATACAGATCAATGACTTTCATGTTGGAAGATTTGTACATGCACATCAATCACTTTAATCACTTTCAACCATCCATAACCCCCTTACCACCCAGCCTCCACCCAGTTTTACACTGGGGGAGGGAAAGCAATGTATATTTTTTCACTAAGCCTAAGGGTGGACCTTAAAGTATAAAACTTACCATGTGAATTGTCTTCTCAAAATCCTTGTATGTTTCCCCACTCTCTAAATAATAAATTCTGTGTATAATAGTTAGATAAATGACATGATCATAATCTGTCCCCTGGTAGCTCTTACATGTCTTCCAATTCAAACTCAAGAGTAAATGTTCTGTAAACCAACCTGTTTTTATACTTCCCATACTTGTGGTATTCTGCTCTGGGCAATGGATGTTCTCTTCAACATGCTCATTCAAAACAAGAATAAAAACATTGATACAGAATTTCATTATGAGATTAACACTAGTTAATATGGTGCATATTGTTATCTTCAAAGTAGTTGTTTGGATTACAAGACATAGGCATGAAAAATTGGTCAAACAATTGAACAATGAAAGCACAACTGTTCTTTTTGATGAATTAAGAGAGATTAGTGGCATAGTTATATATCTTGTCTATCTATCTAGGAACTGGTCCAGTGTTGTTTTACTTTTGTATCTAATATAAACTTTGTAGCCCCTAAGTGCTTTTTCAATGTCCCTTTTTGACAGTTTTTTAGAAATTATCACAAGACCTGATAACTCAGGACAATTTTGTAGAAATAGTGCTGATACATATCCCATCTCTTGCAATTCTCCACAATGAGCCCTAGCTACCACCTCTTTAACTTTGCATTTGCTATTTCCTCTGTTTTTGATTTATTGTTCTATCTGTGCTTGCTTAGTTATATACTGTTCATCTCTCAAGACTTAGCTCTTAAGGCTCATGATGCCCTTTATTAATTTCTTCCATGTTTCTTACAATTCAAGTTAAGGCATCCCTTGAACCTTTTCCACTATTGCCTGTGTGTGTGCTTTTGATTAGGGGATATCTTACTATGTCTATATTACCTCTGTTATGCTAGTGTATACATTTTTTTCCTAAATAGTTTCCATTTTCAAAAATCCTTCAGTGTGTAAATGATAAACTGAGTTTAGTTGAATTTGTATCCTTTAAACTTCCTCACACCTAAATTTGAGCTATACACTGTTCATTGTAGTGACTACAGAGAAGCTATCATAAAATTATAGGCATAAACCTTCAATTGCTTCCCATGTCTGTTGGTTATTTAACTATGTTACTTGTGGGTTGCAATGCCTTCTCTGTATCAAACTTTGCCTTTCCCTAATATTCAGTTAAATATCCAAAATTCACTTATTTTTATGGAACCAAAGAGAAAAATCCTTCCTAATGGCCTGTTATTTAAAGTTACTTAAAAAATTTAAGGAATGTTATGTGTTTACAATTTCCTGCCATTGTTGATATTGTCCTTGTGCATGAGCACCCAGCAGTCTTGTAATGGCTGGCTTTGAATACAGAAGCTTTTAGTCTTCAGTAGATGAAAATGTTGATGCCAGCACATCAAGAGATCCGTCTGCTTCACTGACAACTTCTTTGCTCTTGAGGCTCAAAACTTCTTGTTTACTGAAAGGATAAATGATGAATAATGTGGAGTCTCATATAACCTGATCTCTGTACTTGGTTTTACATCATTGTCTTGATTCACTAATTTAGATTTCTCACGATATTTTCTCTTTTCTCTCTTTTCTTTTCTAATTCAAATAAAATATTGTTTCCCTAAGCTTTCTGCACTTTTTGCACTTTGCCTAGCCTGAAGATAAGAGGAGCTCTGTATTGAAAGTTGTGAGATTTAAACTGAAGCTTTTGCCATTCTTCCTTAGGCTACAGTTTATACTTTACTGAGTTGGGGTGATATGCAATTCCTCTGTATTATCTCACTTTTATTCATTTTTTTGGGAAGTAAACTGACACAGCAATGTAGCTTAGTTCTTTTGACCTACTCTGATATGATACACATAGCATCTTTTCTACTGGCAGTTAGAAAACCTCTTCAAGAATGTATTAGGAGCCTGAAATAGTGATACATTGTCACCATGAGCAGGCTCTGCAAGGATGATCAAGTCAGTATCTGCTTTGAGTGGATATTTCCTACCTTGAGGATCAAATCTTGCGTGAATGCAGGTTCTTTGGCCAAGTAGGATGTTCTATGGGTCATAAACTGCTGAAGTGTTTGTATGTGACACTATTGTAAGGAAAAAGAAAAGATTGAAAATAATAAAAACAGAATTCGTTCATTACAATTTCTTATGCAAGATATGAACACATATGTTAAGCTCAGAGTTATAAAAAGATCTAATTTTCATGTTATTTGGCAATGCAAGATTAACATGATTTCAGAATGTATTATTGAATAAACTGATATGTGTCATACCATACTCTGCTTGTACAAGTTCTTGTCATGGGCTTTGACTCCTTCACATCTCCAATACTATTCCACCAACTAATTTATCTTGAGATATTTTCTGTGTGCTTGGGGTTTTAGTAATCCCCTGTATGAATTGAGGAGAGAAGGACTAATTATTCATACTCGATTTCAAGTTTGAAATTCTCCAAGTTGAAAAAGAAATTCATTCATTTAAAGGATAATCCAGTGACACTGGTGAAGGTAGAATGAGAACAAGATAATGGGTTAGTGATTATCAGAGGGATTGGTATATGGGAGTTCACTTCCCTTTCCTCTCCACTCTTGTATATTTTGAAGTTTTGCAGACTAAATTATTAAATACAAAATACCATGGAAAAAGAAATGCTAACTCACATACCTCATGTAATGGATGATCATATGTGACTGTGAAAGGGAGATTATTAGAATCTTTGAGAAGATGATGAACAAAGGATTTCCATTTGGTTTCAAAGACTATAGAGCATAAAAACTATAGAGAATGGAAAGCCACAGAGGTATTCTAAAATTAACATCATGAATACTTGAATTATAGCTTAATCATGAGAAATAAAGGTGAAGAATATAATTGAAAAACATTAGAGAGGAAGAGATCAACAAGACTTTGCAAATGAATTGGTTAATGATTAATCACAGACAAATTCTAGCTTAATGGCTTAGGAATGGTCAGGATGATGCTGCTACCAAAACTAAAAGTTCATCCTTATTATATTCGTGATAAAACTGAATCTCTTCACATGGCAGAGAAAATCTTTATCTTTTATTAAATTGTATGTCCTTATCTAGGACTAACAAATCCTCTGGAATAGAGATTTTACTTTTGATTTCTAACCCCTAAGAACTTACTTTTCAGTTTAACAAACTCAGACATTCAGCATGTCTTTCAAGAAACTGAAGCAAGGAGAGAAGGGACAATAGATGAAGTGCAGAAAAAAGAAAGGGAGCTTAGCTAGGGAATAGTAACAATCCCATTACCTGAATTCTGTACCACAAAGGGGTCCAGATCACATATTATACATCTTTCAAGGGAGGGTTCTAACTTTCTAGGATTTGAGGTCTGCCTGAAGGTTGGTGGAGCACACTAGTTGGTGTTTCTGGGAGAATCATTGAGGCATAGCCTTGAGGTTTATCTCTGGTTGCTAGCCCTTTCCTCTCAGGGATGGTTCCTCTGCTCTACTTTCCTACCGTCATAGAATGGAATGTTTTGCTCCATCATGTCCTTCTGGTATGATACTTGGAGACAGATGACTATAGCCTGCATCCCCTTGAAATGTGAGCCAAATTAAACCTCTCTTCTTAAGTCTCCAGTTGGACCTGACTCTCCCAGATGCCAAGCTGCTTGCTAGCATCACTACTGCCTGAAGATAACTCAGTTCAGTCCTTGAGGTTGCCATCCACAAACACTGGAAAGGAGACAAGAGGGTAAAAGAAATTCTATAGGTCCTGTAGGAATCTGGAGATCCTTGAATATTTATAGTGGACACTTCAAAGGACTCTGCCCACTGAGATGCAAGATTGCCAGAAAACTTTAACCACAGATGTTCATTGGAATCTTCCCACTGCATGTCCCTTGCCTCCTCTCTATTCCTATAAAATACATACAGGTGTTTTTGTTTGGGGGGGATGGTAATATTGCTTTCTCTGCCTGTACCAGACACAATAAATTCCATGCCATGTTGCCTTTGCAACATGGTCTTTCCTGTTTATATGTTAAGCTCCTGGTTTAAGCTGTAGGTGTTGTATATGGAGCCAAGGAACAGGAAAACAGATGCACCCTTATTTTGTTTCTTTGGAAGGATCCATCAGTAGTTGTTCTGAAGGGAAATGTCACATACTCCTCACCAAAACCCCAAGAACTTGGTTCTTTCCTTACTCAGATCTTTGGCAGTTAGCTGTAAAGAGGATCTGCCATTGACTGAAAATAGTGCCCAGGCAATTTCCAGATGTAGACTCCAGCCATGGAATATCATTGGAGGTGCCCAATGGTGTCAAACTTCTGTTCAGTGAACTTGAGATCATCCTCTATCCTTGAGTTTGGGACACAGAAAATGCATAATAGGAATAAGAAGAATTAGGATAACATAAAATCAGTCTCTTCTTTCAATGCTAACAAAATACTTGACTTCACAGTTAATTTACTTAATTTGAATGGACTCAGAAAGCTTCTGTTATGCAAGTCTTGTGACCTCTTTTCTGTCGTGTGTGATTGCTTATGTGTGAGTGTGTTTGAGTGATTTATTTGTATTGTGATCAGAAGATGATGCTACTCTTTTGCTCTACGTTCCTGAGCATTTACTGAAGGAAAGCTAGTAAAAGAAGTTCCATGTGATGTAGAGATATAAAAAGAAAGTATAGAAAACACAGGAACACTGTATATGGAAGTAGAAAGAGGAAGAATATATGTAAAAAGGATAAGGAGGAAAGTGAACCAGAGAAGAGGGGTGAAATTGTCAAGAAAGAAAGGGGAAATGAAATAGAGAGAAGGGAAAGAATAGGAAGTAAATCTTTGGAAATTCAGGGAAAAAGAAAAGAGATTAAGATTCTAATTATCTACGACTTACCAAAACAACATTAAGGAACCAATATAAAACACAACAGAGACAAAATAGAGCCTTAATGCTGGCTCATCTGGAGAGAAGTGTGGTGTGGAGCTTCGGGGGCAACACCAGTTCTAGTAGTTTGGAGGCAGAGTTCCCAGGTTACAGCTGTCTGATTTCATAATACTTATTGTGAGATCCCTATCCTCCTTCTTCAGTAGTCACCTCAGGGTTGCTTAAAGTGGAGATTTTGGGACAGCAACACAGCATGAAATCAAAAATTATTTTATTATTAAACGTCAAGTATTCAACAACTTCTTTATGGACAGAGGAGAGCTGGTGTGTGGTCCAGGTTGTTGTGAGACATTCTTCCCTTCATTGCAAATCCTATTTTTTTCTGTGCTGCCAACAACATTGTATAACCACTTTCTAAAGATGCATTTCATTAGGCTTTCTCAGAGTTTTATGATAATTGCTGTATAACTTATCCCAAATGAGTCCAATTCTGACAATCTTGATATCATGACATATTCTCATAATACAGAGGAACTATTGATACACAGTAAAACCTTGGTGTGTAAGCATAATTCTTCCTGAAAACATGCTTGTAACCCAAACAACTGGTATATCACTGATAATTTCCCCTAGAAAATAATGGAAACTCAGGTGATTCATTCCACAACCCCAAAATATTCATGTAGAAATGATTGTAATACTGTAATATAACAAAAATAATGAAATATAAGACATAAAAGAAAATAAACAACTTAACCTACCCTTATCTTTCAAAATCTTCATATTTGGGTAAGGGACACAATAGAAGAATGTTATTGTGTAGGAAAGCTATCATAAACAGAATCACTGTTATCTCTTGGTTCAGTGGAATCATTCTCTTTTTTATGCACTTTAACAAGGACCCTATCCAATGACACTTGCTTTTGTCTCCTTCACAGATTTGGTGGAAATTTATTTTTTAAGATTTAATTGGAGTAACACCCACTGCCCATATTTCTACCAACTTTTTGCTTACAACCAACCACTTATGCAATTATTATAAAAGTTGCAAAAAGAGAATACAAGTGATTGGGACCAAAACAAGTCCAAAATGCAACAGGGTAATCATTAAGTAGTGTCATGTCCAATCTGTGGCAAATTGTGAGATCCAAAGGGCTTGAGTGGCTCCACCCCTCTGGCACTTTTGGTGGTTATACCTTCCACAGTGTCTCTCTTTGGCCCACTTGGTTCTCTTGCAGTTTTCCCTAAATGGTCCATGTTCATAGCTTTTCCAAATATCTGGGGTCTCCATTGCACCTTCATTTTCACCCACACAGCTTCATATATTGCCCCCTCAGGAGTATAATGCCTGGTCTCCTTGACCTTCTGAAATAGGTGTGGAAGACTTCTTTACCTTGAAACTTTTGCATTCTGCATATACCTAAAACCTGCACCATGTGGATGATACCAAGGTATGTTACCACCTGAAGGAGTAGCCAGTCTTTTCTTTGTCTTGTCTGTAGGGGTCTAGTGCCTGGATCATTGGGTGCTCTGAATCCAATTCTGAGAAACAAATTTTCTATGCCATGACCATTCTGGAATATGGTACTTTGTCACTTTCTCCACAAAGAAGTCTTTCATTCTTGCAGTTTTGAAGCTGAAAAGGGTGAAGACTTGCTGCTTTTTGTGATGCCTTCAGACTATGTTTTTGATTCTCTTATTCCTTCTCAGCAATTGAGATATTCTCAGCTCTATCTTTGCAATCCACCATTTTGTTAGAGCTTCCTTTATGGCAAAATTCAACATGTTTTAAATTATCTTGTTGGGCTCCTTGTTAGTGATTCTCAACATAAATCTGGCTAAAAGCCCTCAATTGTAGCCATGCCACTGCCTCAATATCCAACTGCCTGAAAATTTCTTCTGTCAGTTTAATTAGTCCACCTCCCTTAATTTCAGTCTCAGGCAATGTCTCTGGACATTAGCACAATGCAGACAAACTTTCTTAAAAGCCATAATACACAGAATTAGGAGTCTAAAATCCAATGTACTCCTTCCCAGAAGAAACCTCCTGATCCTTGTCTTCATGGGCTTTCTAGTCTTCTGAGTGCTGTCTAGAATCTCCCATACAAAGCAACTTATGACATTTCAGCTCTATTTTTTTAGTTGTCATCTCCAAATCATTCCATTCTCTTCTCACAATCTATTCCCAAAGGCTCTTGAACCACATGATCAGGTATTGTCACACTAATGACCCACTTTTGCTACCAAATTCTGTCTTAGTTCATTTTCTCTTGTTTCTGAGAAAAATATCAGACACCCAAAGTTAAACAGGGGAAGAATTAGTTGGGTCACAGTTTGTAGAGGTTTAAGACTGTAACAAGATTGCTTCAAGGAAGAATGGCACATGGCAGAGGGATAACTATTCATGGCAGTAGAAGATAATCAAAGCAAAAAGAAACAGAGAGCAGAGTGTGCCTTTTTCCATCCCTTATATTTTATGCAAACTACCCACGCTAGAGCGGGTATAGCACTCACACTCTTCATCCCAGCATTAGACCATTAACCAATCACAAACTGTAGATTTAGCTTCTGACAAAAAGCCTACTCCCTATGATTTCATGAAATGTTGGGAGGACATCCAGGCACAAACTATAACATGCACCAAATAGTGAAAGCAGAATACAGAACAGGAAAATAAAATGCACAATCTCTATTCCTTAATTAACCAACAACTCAAAGAAAGTTGGAACTTTAGTGCACTTGAGAAGGTTTAGGAAAATGTTTATTTCTGAGGAATCTGTATATTAATTAAGAGAAAATCCAGCTTCAGAACTCAACAGTTATCTTGTCTGAAGAGTCATCTCCATCTAGAGAGAAGAAGTTGCCCAGTGCAGACAGTTGTGGAGATAAGTGGCAAATTTGCTTGCTGTTATCTGGAGGATGTGTAAATCTTTCCAATTCCTTTGTTCATCATTTCTGGCTTGTAAGGCCTAACCACAAGGATCTGCTCCTCAGTGGAGACTGATGACACATACAGGAAGGAAGATTAAAAGTACCAGCCAAATCTGAGAGTCAGAACATCATGCAAATTCAAGGGAGTTCTGGAAACAACAAACGGGTAGGCAAAAATGATTAGCCAAAAATCAGTAGGTTTTATGGCTATCGAATTCAGGCAATGTTCTGTGAGGTAGTTCAGCATCAGTTATGCCTTCAGCTTGCTCCAACTTCCTTAGTTCTGTTACTTACTGTCTTAAAGAAACAAGAATGCAGTTAATCAGGAAAGCTTTTTTATCTTCAGAGGTCCAAGAGAAAGCAGTGATGAAAGAGGTGGATATGATGTTGGAGATAATAGTGTTAAGTGCCAGATAAATTGAAGTGTTTGGTATGTCCATATTGACTACTGTTGTCCTGGAAAATCTAGTTCTCAAAACCCAGAGGGCATGTTAGGGATCAAAGAGGCCAGTCCTTGGCACTATACACCACAAATATGTCTCCAGGGGACCACGAACTTAGTGCCCATCCATTCAGGGGATGGTCAAGTACTGTCTTCCTGAAACTAGGCCAGCTGAGGAACTCGTGTCTCTTGTAGCAGCACTGTGCTTTTTCTCAAGCAGTTCTCAGGAAAGTGTGAGAAATGTTGATAAAGTGAAAGATGCTGTTCCAACCAAATTGAGATGGTACTTTGCAAAAAAAAATGCAAAATAACTACCAAACATGCCAGAAGTCACCTCAAAGGTACAAGGTGCATGTGCTCTTGTGTACAAACACACACACACACACACACAAGGAAGGAAGAAATTGATTCAACATTGAGAAGCCTCAACAAAAGGTGAATTACTAATTAGTTCCACTCTCAAATAGCCTGTATATCTAAATGGAGAAGGGGTGGAAATACAGTAGCAACACAAATATTGACTTTGTAGACACTGTGCAGACACTCCTGAGCTGGCAATCCTACTACACGAGGCCAACCCTGACTCTGAAGATGGCTGCCATTCTGCCTTCTCTAAATTGTTAATTGATTTTTCTAATGACTGTGAGTTCTAGTTTTCAGAAGCATTTTAACCTTCAAACTATACCCTACACATCAGACCCTCAGAATTTTTGTTGACTTTCCTTAAGTGCAATAGCAGTATTTGTGATTCCCCTGCCCCGGGTGGCTCTTTCCTCTTCTCTCTGCTTCAGTGCCATCTCTGGGCAACACTTTGGGTTAGGCTGCAGGTGGTGCTGTTTTCTTGTGTGACGTGGCAGACATCTGTTGTGGAACTCTTGTTACTATTATGTACTGTGCACAAAGTCATAAATTAAGCTCCAATATTCAGCCTCAGTATTTACCTCACAAGGTCACCCTCCACAGGTCATGCAAGTTCTCTGTGCCTTACTCAAACTCTTCAGGCATATTGTAGTCAGACTGAAGTGATGTAATTTGCACAAAAATGGATGTAATTGGAGAACATTTAGGTAAGCATAATTAGCCAGAAACAGAAAGTAAATATGATATTTTCCATCTAACATGAGAAATCTTAAAATGAAAAGAGTGATGATAGAAGACTAGCAAATAGATTATTAGAAATGAGGCAAGGGATAAGGGAGAGAGCTGAAAGAAGGGAAATGTAGCATTAAGGATAATTTAATCAAAGGGTATCATAGTATGACTATCCTATTAAAACAAAATTCATTTTTCATTATTACTAATATGAACAAATAAAATAAAATATTTTATAAATTTGCCTGACACTAGCTTTAGTAACCTATTACAACTATGTTTTATGTGAGTCTCATAGTAGTCACAAAATAAAGGCATAGCACATACAGACATCAAAAGGGAATCAAAATAAATCATTTGAAAAATTATCTCATCACAAATAAGAATGGAACAAAGGATCTACAATTTAATTAGAAGATAGTGAACAAAATGGGAGCAGTAACTCCTTTTGTAACAATAGTTAATTTGAATGTAAATGGATAAAGCTTCAATCAAAAGGCCTAGAATGGGTGAATGGATAAATAAATGTCCACATATATACCATATTCACATGATTCACATCCATTTTAAGGATACTCATATACCAGAAGTGAAGAAATTGTAAAAGTCATTTCATGTATTTTGACATGATTTAGTGGAACACAAGCATTGAGTCCACATACAAAATAAAAATTGTAACCCTTTCAACAACCACACTCAAAATTTAACCAAAAAATTAATAACAGTCATAATTTTTAGTGTTTACGCTATAAAAATGCTTGCAGGTAAATTTGCAATCTTCTAGAACATGAGCTAAGCCAACTTTTCTTATATGTGCTATCAGAGAGAAAGATGACTAAAAGAAATAGATTAGACCTCATCAAAATTAAAAATAATTTTCTCTTAAAAACCATAATCAGGAAAGGAGTAAGACCTCATATAGAAGGAAGTAAATATTTGTAAAATATGTATAAGGGGCTTGAATCTAGAATATATAGCAAACACAATTTGCCAATAGAAAGTTAGCCCAATTTAAAAGTGGAGAAAGGATTTTAATATATATAATTCTCCAAGAATGATACAATACTTCTCAATAGGCTTATAAAAATGCCAAGATCATTATCTATTGGGGAAGTGCAAATATAAACAATATATAACTTCACAATCAGTAAAATTGCTATAGTGAAAGAAAAAAACTCATAGTAATGTTGAAAAGAATGTGTAAGAATTGGAACCTTCATGCAATTTTGATGAGAATGTATATCTCTCATTTGAGTAAAGCAAAGTGCAAACAGAAAGCAAAATAAAGGATAGATAAAAGAAATGGGTACATATCTCTTGCAAATGGGAAAGGTACCACACCAAGGGTGAGGGGAAGGGGAAGTAATAAGAATTATGATATGCCATGTGCAGGATCTAAATAACCATAATGAATGTAAATATTTTCTTTCATCAACATGAGCAAAGAAGAGGAAGAAGAAGAAGAAGAAGAAGAAGAAGAAGAAGAAGAAGAAGAAGAAGAAGAAAATGGGAAAGAGGACTAAGAGATGGAGGAAGGCAGGTGGATGGGAAGGGGAAGGAAATTTAAAACAGAAACAAGCTGTGTTATGTACATGTACCTACTCTAGATGAATGTTAACTTTTATCTCTTGCAAACATGTACTAATAAAAAGAATTAAGGAAAATTGGCAGCCATGTTTTGTAGAGAACCCTTCCTTGTCCTCATCACAGTCTTAGAAGTTTACATTTGTAATCCCATGGAAAAGTTAATGGAATTCTAGTGAGTTAATTCCAATCTACCACCTCCAGTGCTATCCATGGTACGAATAAGGATACTGAGGCATATTTATAGTTGTGGGGAGCCAAGGGGGTCCAAAGTTCACCTAGAGTGATGGTTAACCACAATAAAGGCCTAGAGCCAGGGTCAAAACCAGGTTTTATTCATTTGTGAAGAAGGAAATGACTTGAGGATGATTGACTGAAAATGGTGGGATGTAAGTAAGTGCTGTGATCTGGGCTAGGTAGGAGATGTGAAAGCACCTCTGCAATATGCAGAGAGAAAGATATACAAAAGGAGTAATCTGCATAACACATTTTAAAGTAGTATCTAATATTTTGTGGTCAGTAGTTCAGCTCTGATATGTAATTTTTTATGCCCTGTCAAGTCATAGCCTCTTATCTTGAGGCTCAGTCACAGCTAACAGCAAAGGGTGTGGCTTTCCCTCCTACACAGCTCACACATGCTTATTTGGGAACTGCTGGGTAGGGTAAAACTGACCTGTTGCCTTCCTTCAAAGACTATGCATCAGCACCTCAGCTAGACCAACTTGCATTGCACAAAGCCAATTGAAGGGAGAAGGAAAAGTCCTAGCCAACTCTATCTATATATTAATACATGGAAATAGGGCCAGGATTAGACAAAATAAAGATAATTGCTCTTCTTTCAAGGGTAGCCCTGCAAGTGGTCTTCCTCCACTGTGGAAAACAGTGGGGTAGAACTGAAGCAAAGATTTACCACAAATTCTACCAATTTTACCTTGGGTCATATTACCAAGAAAAATAAAATTTGCTGAAAAATGTACACAAATGATAATATGTAATAGTCAAGAAGTTGAAACAATTCATATTAATCAACTGAATAATAAGTAAACAATCCAAGATTTTTTAAAAATTCTAGTTTTCAAGTTATATTATAAAGGTACAAGGATAAAAAGCATGACATGGGCATAAAAACAGACACACTGATCAGTGGAGCAGAATTGAAGATGCAGAAACAAACCTAGGTATCTTCAGTTATCTGATCTTCAACAAAGCAGCCAAAAACATATGCCAAAGAAAAGCTGTACTTTTTAACAAATGGTGCTTGGAAAATTGACTGTGCACAGGCAGAAAATTGAATCTATACCAATACCTTTCATCATGTACTCAAACAAAATAAAAATGAAATTAAAAACTAAATATAAAAACACAAAAACTGAAATACTGGAAGACAAAAGGAAATTTGTGAAGCTGTAGACATGAACTAACTTTCTGAACAGAATTCCAATTGCATTAGAAATAAAACAAACAATCACCAAATGAGATTATGACAATTTAAAAAGTTTGTGCACAGCATAGGAAACAAACAACAGAGTAAAGGTACAAACTAAAAAATGGGAAAAATTTTGCTTGCTATGCCTTAAATAGAGTACAGTAATATCTAGAACATATAAAGATCTCAAAATAATTGGACCTTCCCCAAATAAGACACCGAGAAAGAATGGTTGCCATTAAGAAAACAACTGATAACAAATGTTGGTGAGGCTGCAGGAAAAAAGGGACACTTCACCACTGTTGGTGGTAGCACAGACTGTTGCAACCACTGTAGAAATCAATATGGAGATTCCTCAAAAAACTAGGATTGGAAGTTCTATTCAATCCAGCTAATCCCCTCCTGGGTATTTTCCCAGAAAAATTGAAAATGTCATGTCACAGTGATATATGTGTACCCATGTTCATAGCAGCACAATTTGTGATAGCTAAATCTTGGAAACAACCAAAATGCCCATCAACCACAGTGGATGAAAAAAAATGTGGTATTCTTATACAATGAAATACTATTTAGCTATAAAAATGGATGATCTTGAGGCCTTTATAGGTAAATGGTGGCAACTTGAGAATATCCTCATTAGTGAAATAAAACTCACAGTAGTAGTATCACATTGTCTCTCTAGTATAAAAAATAAGAACTGACAGAATAATGGTATCCAAAAAGTATAATAGATATAAAAGTATAATACATATAAAAGTACAATAGGTATAATAGATATTAAAAAAGTGAAAGGGAAGGAAAGTGCTCTAAAGGATATAACGGTATTACTAAATACTAAATTACTAAATACTAATTATTACTAAATACTAAATATTACTACATTTTTTCAGATCATTGAACAGAAGAGTTTTCACTTTCAATGTTTGAGTGTCTAGTCACTTTTATGCTTTGACTTTGTAACTTTAACAACTATTGTTAAGATGACAATATATAATGTATCAACTTGTGATTATATGATGTTCATTTTTGAACTCTATATTGTACTTTTTTCTCATTTTTTCTATTTTGTCTTTTTAAACTTTTCTTTCTTTAAATGAAACTAAAAAAATTTTTAAAAGGACATCTTCAAAAATGGAAAATTGAGGCCTAGGACTGCAGCCACTGGGCCTGCCCTTCTGCCAGGAATGGAAGCCCATCCCAGGCCTAAATTTTCCAGGACTGCCGCTGGACCCGGCCTTCCATTGAGAACATCAAGGAAGCCCATCCCAGGTCTAAACTGCGTGGGATTGCTGCCACTGGGCCCACCCTTCCACTGAGAACATCGGAACTTTGGACTACAGTGATTACCGTGCTGGCTAGATGAAAGACTCAAACCTCTCACCCAAACAGAAGACCTCAGCAGGCTCCACTCAGTGTGGTGAGTTTGCCCCTAAAATAGAGGTCTGCAGTGAGTAAATAGGAATGGAAGTGAAACTCCACCCAACTGTAAGACCTTGGTGAATCTGGCAAGAGAGTGGGTAATTCCCTCCCACACACAGAGAACATCAGACAGGTTGAGGAGTGCACCAATAACACCCCCCCCCAACTTAGAGAAAATTAAAAGAGTTTATGAGACCCCCAGTGACACAGTAGGCCATCAGCTGACCCAAACACTATATCCAGGATGATCTGATGACCTGCAACAACCTGAAGATATAACAACAGCAAGCACTAAGAGTTGCCCTACATCAAAACTTCTAGGCTAGTTAGCCCTGAAAGAATATAGTATTCACCCAACAGGCTCTGTAGGAGGAAGTCAGGTGACTGTATCTCCTCTTCATTGTGGGGTACCCAGCAATTTGACAAACATAAACCACACAGTAGGACCCTAAAACTCACACCACAGACAATTGTGACTGTTACAGTAAAAAGATTAGATATTTACTGAAAAGGTGAAAATGACTAAAGGAAAAGGCAAAATGCAATCTCAAACAACTAGTCTATCAGGAGCAAGTACAGGTAACAATGAAATAGAGGTCTTTAAAAGTCATACACCAGAAATCTCTGAAAAGATAGCAAATGTAAAGAAACAAATCCACGAGGCTATAGAGGAACTCAAATTAGAAATAATGTTTTATTTTTTTAATTTTTTTATTTAAAGAGAACAAAAGCATGTAAAGGGTAGTGATAATACAGAATTTCAAAAAAAGATAAACAAGAAATCACTAGTTAATAAATTACATATTGTCCTCTTAGAAATAGTTGTGCAACATATAAAATTAAAACATACAAAATAGATATTCAAACAGTGAGAGAGTAAACAGCTATGTATGCATGAATCTCTACATGTATTTCTATCCTTTCTGTATTACAGGGAAAAGCAAAACTTAGCAAGACAAAACAAAACAAATTCCTATAAAAACATGAAACCAAAAAGTCAATAAAACCAGAGTATAAGGTGATCTACAATGATTACTGTGTTATTTCTTATTATCTTTAATAGAATTGTCTATATCATCAGGCATAACTGAATATAGCAGTATAATTGAATATACCAGTACATAACAATATTAGTAAAAATAAAACATTGTAGACAGTATAAAACTTCAAAGGCAGGTAATAATCAAACCAGAGTGGATATTCTAGTCAGTCTTGTCATCTTAAGTGCAGTTGCCTATACTCAGACTTAATACTATCAATCACAACAGCTTTGAATAAAATCTATCAATACAGAACAGTGATCCAACAAACCAGATTCAATTATGATCAGTCATGGTAAAACAGTGTAGGTTTTACAGAGCTTTAGATTGTTAATAGGAAATTAAAGATGATTACCATACTATATCCTGTTATTTTTGGGATTACTGTCTGTGCCCTCAAATATAGTACAGGTAGAATGACTGGAACAGAATATAATACATCTAAGCAGAGTAGTGTGAGTAATGTGGGTTTTAAATCCTTGTGCACTATTAACAATATAGTGTATCAAGGCCATCTATGTTAGCAATTCCTAGCCATCCTGCTCTGCCTCATTTCTGCTGTGCTATTTTTCTGCCTTTGTCTAGTTTTCTCCTTCATTCTCCTGCCTGCCCCACACATTGAGGCCTTTCTGTCACTGCTCCTAAAATCCTGGTATATTTTTCTCTCTCTAGAATGTCCTTCAGTATTCTCTGTAGGGTTGGATTTGTGGTCACAAACTCCCCCAGTTCCTCTTTGTCATAGAAGCATCTTGTTTCTCTATTAATTTCTAGTGAGGGTTTTGCAGGGTACCTCAATCTGGGCTGGAGGTTATTTTCTTTCAGGGATTGGAATACTTTGCTCCAAGCTCTTCTTGATCTGATGGTCTATTTCAAGAAGTCAGCCATGATCCTGATGGTCTTACCTCTATAGGCAATCAGTATCTTTTCTCTGACAGCTTTTAATATTCTGTTTTTATATTGAATTTCTGGTATCTTGACTATTATATGTCTGGGTGTAGATCTGTTTTGGTTGTAGGTGGCTAGAGTTCTGTATGTCTTACATAATTGAATGTCATTTTCTTTTCCCATGCTTGGAAAGTTTTCCTTAATTATTTCCATGAATAGCCCTTGTAATTCACCTGTATGCATTCCTGCTTCTTTGTTCACATTTCTTATTCTTAAATTTTAGATTCTCTTGTCATCTTCTAGCCTTTGTATTGTTGCTGCCTGTTTCCTTGTTATTTTTAAGCGATCTTTCCTTTCATGATCACACATTGCAAACTTGTCTTCAAGTTTTGATAGTGTATCCTTAGTTTCTTCTAAGGAGTTTTGCCAACTTTCAATGGAGTTTTTAATTTCCTGCTAGTCTCTTTGAATCTGCTTCATGTATTCTATATTTTTTTATATTCTTTATCAAATGTTACTCTCCTTTTTTTGTGTTCCTCCCTTCTTCCATCTGTATCTTCCTGAGAGATGTTTCCTGAGAGCATTTCTTTTATTACTCTACTCATATCTTGCTTTACCTGATTTTATATTTCAGTTTTGAACTCATCTACAAGGTCCTGAAGATACTGCTTATTGTACATTGAAGCCAAGTCTGATGTTGTGTGTTTCCTGACTTCAGTCTTCCTTGTTTTTCCCTCTCCTGGAGCAGTGCTCTCAGGGTTCTGGGCAGGGGCCTCTTCCTGTCTCTCTTTCCTGTCATGGACCTGGCTTCCTTCACACAGGTTACAGGGCAGGTCCCAGACCCCTTTCTTGTTGTTCATGTTTCCACCAAAGCATGCTGGTGAGGGACCTCCACCTTCTCCTGACTTCTCTTGTCACTAAGGTGTAAACAGTGGCTGTGTATGCTTGCCCCACCCCACCCAGCCAGCCAAACTTCAGAGGCCTTCACTCGGTTGGTGCATGCTAGGTGCAGGGAATCAATTTGGGATGACACATTGGGTCCTAGCCAGGGGCGTGGCCCAGTCCAAGCAAATCCCACCAATCTGTTCTGGGGAGGGAGAAACCAACTGAAGTCACTATTGCTCCCAGTTCAGGCTCCTTCTGCCTGATTCCAAAGTGTTGCCCATTTGGTAGTGCCCTTCCTATGGAGGGGGTCTCATTCTCAGCACTGATTGTGGGTTAATGAAGGTCCCTTCACTGGCTGACTCTCTGTTTAGCTCACCAACCCCCAACTTCAGCGCTGCTGTGTTTTCTGAAAGTGGTGTCTAGAACAAGTTTGGGTGGCTCTGCTAGCCAGCGCAGGTTCAAGCTGGTGCAAATTCAGGCCAGCACAAACTTGGCAGGTTGCCATGAAAACGCTGTGTCCTGTAATTTTTAGCTGTTTCAGTTATAGTCCCAATGTATTTGATAAGCTTTTTATGTTTTAATTTCTTCCTGTGTCAAGAGGATCCTTCTCCCTCTGTCTGGGTCTCTCCAGGGGGTTTTATTTTGTTATATGAGTTGTTTCTCTTGGGAGGCTCTGTATTTTGTTGCTCACTGGTTGGCCATCTTGATTTCTGTCTAATGTCTTATTTAAGGACAGAAAGAACAACCTTAGTAAATGAGATGCTTAAAATAACTAGAGAAGAAATAGATAAAACAATTCAGGAGCATGGGAAATTGATTGAAACTCTGAATGAACAACACAGAAAAGCAGAATCCATAAGACAAATCCAAAGAAATATCCAAGAAACAAAGACTTGTATTGAAAGCTGGCAAAACCATTTTAATGAAGCTGAGGATAGAATTTTGAACCTTAAGTACAGGATCGCAGATAGTGATCATTAAAGGGTAGAACTTATAAAAGCAATAAAACAGCATTAAATGACAATCCAGCAGCTTCAAGATGATGCCAGGAGAAACACTGTACAATTAATAGGCATCAGTGAGGAGGCAGAAGACAACACAAAGGACATAACTAAGCTGTTCACAGAGGTAATGGCAGAAAGTTTCCAAAACATGGGGAAAAATCTGATATACAAATAAGTGAGGCAAATATAATGCCAAACAGTCATAACCTACATAAATCTACAACCAGACATACAATAATTAAGATCTCAGACATACAGCATAAAAGCAGAATACTAAAAGCTGTTAGAGAAAAGACACAACTGACCTATCAAGGAAAGCCCATTAAAATAACAGCAAACTTTTCAGCACAAACCTTCAAGTCAAGCAGGCCTTGGAGTGAGGTGTTTCAAGCCCATAAAGAAAACAACTTTCAAGCCAGACTGTTGTACCCTGCAAAACTGTCTTTCAAATTTAATGGAGAAACAAGATACTTCCATGAAAAAGAACAACTGAAGAAATTCATGACCACCAAACCAACCTTAGAAAGAGTGCTGAAAGACAAGCTAGATAGAGATAAAAATGACCACAGTCTCCAGAACAACAACAGAAAGAAACCACCAGGCAGGACAAGAAATTAAACAAGGGAGAAAAGCGGGAAACCAACAATAGGAACCCAACATGGCAAAGTCAAGCCAGAGTCAGCACATAAGAGTGATATCCATAAATGTTAATGGGCTCAATTTACCTATCAAAAGAAAAAGGTTTATGGAATGGATCAAGAAACAGGACCTAACAATATGCCATATACAAGAAACACATCTGACTCAAAAATATCTTCATAGGTTCAAAGTCAAAGGATGGAAAATAGTATTCCATGCAACAGGAATCCAGAAAAAAGCAGTGGAAGCTATTTTTTTCTATGCAACTAGATGGAGATTTATTTAAAAAATTTTTTTGCAATAGCAATTACACATTTTTAAAATTTTATTTAAAGAGGGAAAAGGAAAACAGAAAGAAGCGTATCCAAAATAGAGAATTCCAAAATAAAAAAAAGAGAAAAAACACTAAGAAATCACTAGTTGATAAATTACATATTGTGAACTTGGATGTAGCTGGTCATGTTTCAAATTAAAGGAAACATAGTAGACATTCAAATAGTGAGACTGCAAACAGTTCTGTTCAAAGATCCAACAAAGATTCAGCAATATGGTCATCTATTTTACACACTCAAGCGTACATGCAGTTATATCCATTAGAGCACTTTCTTTTCCACTCTTTTTTATGATAACAATTAAAAATTATGGCTTTTATTACTCTTATAGTTCTTATTTCTTTTTACACTCGAGACACAATGTGATATTTATAAATATGATTCTTATTTATTTCACTAAAGAGGATATTCTCAAGTTGCTTGCATTTACCTATGAAGACCTCAAGATCATCTTTTTTATAGCTGAGTAATATTCTGTTGTACAAAAATACCATATCTTTTTCATCCACACTGCAGTTGATGGACATCTTGGTTGTTTCTGAGATTTAGCTATTACCAATTTTGCTGCTATGAACATGGGTGCACATATATCACTGGGATATGACCTTTTCAGTTCTTCTGGGAAAATACCCAGGAGGGGAATAGCTGGATTGAATGGAACTTCCTATCTTAGTCTTCTGAGAGTTCTCCATATGGATTTCCATAGTGGTTGCACCAGTCTACAGTCCCACCAACAGTGGAGAAGTGTTCCTTTTTCCCAGCAGCCTGACTAAAATTTGTTATGAGTTGATTTCTTGATGGCAGCTATTCTTCCTGGAGAGAGGTAAAATCTCAATGTTTTTTTTAATTTCCATTTCTCAAATGACCAGTGATGGTGAACATTTCTTCATGTATTTATTTGCCATTTGTATATCTTCCTCTGAGAACTGTATGTTCATCTCAGATGCCCACTTTGGGAGAGGGTCTTTGAATTTTGCAGGCTTGATGTTTTGCAATTCTTTGTATATTCTGAATATAAGTCCTTTGACTGAGGGGATGCTAGCTAAAATTCTTTCCCACCCTGTGGGTTTTCTTTTCACTCTGTTGGTTATTTCTTTTGAAGTGCAAAAACTTTTCAATAATATGAGATCTCAGTTGATTCTTTGAAGTGTTTCCCTTGCAGTTTGCTTTTTGTTCATGAAATCTCTGCCTACTAACATGTCTCCAAGATTTCTATCCAACTTTTCTTCCAGTAGATTTAGTATTTCTGTTTTAATATTTAGGTCTTTGATCCATTTAGACTAGTTTTGTGCATGGTGATAGGCATGGATCTAGTTTCAGTCTTGGGCACGTGAAGAGCCAATTTTTCCAACACCATTTATTAAAGAGTCTATCCTTCTTCCAGTGGACATATTTAACCCTTTGTCAAATATAAGGTGGTTGAGCATCTTTGTAGTTGTGCTTGCATCTTCTAATCTTTTCCATTGATCCTCAGTTCTACCTCTTTGCCAGTACCATGCTGGTTTTATCACTGTATCTTTATAATACTGTTTCAAGTCAGGAACTGAGATGATTCTGGCCTTGCCTTTGTTGCCCAGAATTGCTTTTGATATTCTAGGTTTTTTTTGTTTCCAAATGAATTTTAGTAGTGTTTTATCTAGATATGTGATATATGTCAATGGTATTTTGATTGGGATTGCATTAAATCTGTATAACAGTTTTGGGAGTATGGCCATTTTCACAATGTTGGTTGTTCCTAGCCAAGAGCAAGTAATACCCTTCCATTTTCTAATATCCTCTTCAATCTCCTTTTTGAATGTAGTATAATTTTCAGCATATAGGTCTTTTACATTTTTAGTTAGGTTGATTCCAAAGTATTTCATTTTAGATGTTATTTTAAAGGGTGAAATTTCCATGATTTCTCACTCAGTGAGTTTTTTTGTGTGTGTACAGCAATGCTTTTGATTTCTGAGTGTTGACTTTGTATCCAGCTACACTTCTCAACTTGTTCATTACCTCTAGTAATATTTTAATGGAGTTTTTTTGGGTCTTCTATACAGAGTACCATGTCTTTTGCAAATAGTGATAATTTAAGTTCTTCCTTTCCTATTTTTATTCCTTTTCTCTCTCTTGTCTGATTGCCCTGACTAATATTTCCAGAAATACATTGAATAGGAGTGGTGATAGTGGACATCCTTGTCTTGTCCCTGATTTTAAAGTGGAAGCTTTCAGTTTTTGTCCATTTAGTATAATGTTGGCTTGTAATAAGTTTCCTTTATAAGACTGAGGTAGATACCTTGTATTCTGAGTTTCTGTAGGGTTTTTATCATGAACATGTGTTGGACTTTATCAAAAGCTTTTTCTGTATCTATTGAGATGACCATGTGGCTTTTGTTTTTGGCTCTGTTGATGCGGTGTATTACATTTATTGATTTGCAATATATTAAACCACTCCTGCATTCCTGGAATGAACCCCATTTGGTCATGATGTATAATCTTCTTGATGATTTGCTGCTTTCTATTTGCCAGTATTTTACTGAGAATATTTGCATCAATGTTCATTAGTGAAACTGGCCTATACTTCTCCTTTTTGGTTGGGGTCTTTCTCTTGTTTTGGTATCAGAGTGATACTTGCCTCCAAAAATCATTTAGGGAGTATTTCTTTCTTCTCAATTTCAGTCAAGAGTTCAAAGAGTAGTGGCATCAAATCTTTTCTAAATTTCTTGTGGAATTCAGCTGTGAATCCTTCAGGACCTGGGCCTTTCTTTGTTGGTAAGTTTTTGATTACATTTTCAGTTTCAATAGCTGATATTGGGTTGTTCAAAATTGTTATATATTCTTGATTGAACTTTGGTAGTTGATTCTTTTCTAGAAATCTGTCCATTTCCTCTGTGTTTTCCACTCTATGTGAGTAGAGATTTTCAAAATAGGTATTCATGATCTTTTGAATTTCTATGGGATCTATAGCAATTTCTTGCATTTCAGTTCTTTTAAAGGATTTCTTTTTTTTTTTTTAAGTTTTCACTGGTACCAGGGATTGAACTCACAACCAAGTGTTTGCAAGGCAGGCACTTATGCCACTTAGCTAAATCCCTAGCCTCTTGCATTTCAGTTCTTATTGCGTGAATTTGGTTTTTTTCTTTCTTTCTCTTGATACAGTTAGCTAGGGGTTTGTCAATTTTGTTTATTCTCTCAAAAAACCAGCTTTTTGATTCATTAATTGTTTGCATTGTTTTTAGTTTCAATTGCATTGATTTCTACTCTAATCTTTACAATTTCCTCTCATCTATGAGTTTTGGGTTTAGCTTCCTCTTCTTTTTCTAGAACTTGAGATGCATCATTAGGTTGTTTTTTTGTACTCGTTCTGTTTTCTTGATATGACAATTTATTGCTATATATTTCCTTCTTAATCCTGCTTTCATTTCATCCCACAGATTACAGTATGTTGTTTCTGTATTTTCATTGAATTGTAGGTATTGCTTTATTTCTTCTTTAATTTCATCTGTAGCCCACTGGTTGTTCAAAAGGTTGTTATTTAATTTCCATATATTTTCTCTCATCAGAGAGAAAAATAAAAACCACATGATCATTTCAATAGATGCAGAAAAAGCTTTTGATAAAGTCCAACACATGTTCATGATAAAAACACCACAGAAACTTGGAATACACAGTGCCTACCTCAATCTCATAAAGACCATCAATGACAAACAAATAGCCAGCATTACATTAAATGGACAAAACCTGAAAGCCTTCACTTTAAAATCAGGAAAAGATCAAGGATGTCCCCTATCACGACTCCTATTCAATATAGTTCTGGAAATATTAGCTATACCATTCAGATAGGAGGGAGAACTAGATGACATAAAAATAGGAAAAGAAGTTAAATTATCAGTATTTGCAGAAGACATGATACTCTATGTGGAACATGCCAAGCACTCCATCAAAAGACTACTAGAGGTCATAAACAAATTCAGCAGTGTAGCTGGATACAAAGCCAACACTCAAAAGATAATGGCATTCCTCTACACACAAAAAAAAACTCACTGAGAGAGAAATTATGGAAATATCACCTTTCACAATAGCATCTAAAAAATGAACTACCTAGGAATCAACCTAGCAAAGAATGTAAAAGACCTATATTCTGAAAATCATACTACTCTAAAAAAGAAGATTGAAAAGTATATTACAAAATGGAAAGGCATTCCTTGCTCTTGGCTAGGAACAACCAACAATGTGAAAATGGCCATACTCCCAAAACTGTTATACAGATTTCATGCAATCCCAATCAAAATACCATTGACATTCCTCACATATCTAGATGAAACACTCCTAAAATTCATTTGGAAACAGACAAAACCTAGGATAGCAAAGGTAATTCTGGGCAACAAAGGCAAGACAAGAGGCATCGCAATTCCTGACTTGAAACTATACTATAGAGCCTCAGTGATAAAATCAGCATGGTACTGGCAAAGAAGTAGAACTGAGGATCAATAGAACAGATTAGAAGATGCAAGCACAACTACAAAGATGCTCAACCACCTTATATTTTTCCTGCTTACCTCTATAGGAAATCTGTTTCTTTTCTCTGACAGCTTTTAATATTCTGTTTTTATATTGAATTACTGGTATCTTGACTGTTATATGTCTGGGTATAGCTCTGTTTTGGTTGTAGGTGGCTGGAGTTCTGTATGCCTCACATAACCAAATGTCATTTTCTTTTCCCATGTTTGGGAAGTTTTCCTTAATTATTTCCATGAATAGCCTTTGTAATTCACCTGTATGTATTCCTGCTTCTTTGTTCACATTTCATATTCTTAAATTGTAGATTCTCTTGTCATCTTCTTGCATTTGTGTTACTACTGCCTATTTCCTTGTTATTTTTAAGAGATCTTTCCTTTCATGATCACACATTGCAAACTGGTCTTCAAGTTTTGATAGTCTATCCTTAGTTTCTTTTAAGGCACTTGCCAGCTTTCAATGGAGTTTTTAATTTCCTGGTAGTCTCTTTGATTTTGCTTCATGTATTCCATATTTTCTTTATATTCTTTATCAAATTTTTCTCTCCTTTTTTGTATTCCTCACTTCTTCCATCTGTATCTTCCTGAGAGATGTTTCCTGAGAGCATTTCTTTTATTACTCTAAGCATATCTTGTTTTACCTGATTTATATTTCAGTTTTGAGCTCGTCTCCAAGGTCCTGAATATATCTCTTAATGTCCATTTGAAGGCATGTCTGATGTTGCATGTTTGTGCCCTCAGTCTCCCTTGTTTTTCCCTCTCCTGGATCAGGGCTCTCAGGTTCTCGGCTGGGGGCCTCCTCCTGCCTCTCACTCCTGTCATGGTCCTGGCTTCCTCCACACAGGTTACAGTGCAGGTCCCAGCCTCCTTCCCTGTTGTTCATGTTTCCTCTGAAGCATGCTGATGAGGGACCTCCACCTTCTCCTGACTTCTCTTGTCACTGAGGTGTAATCAGTGGCTCTATGCCTGCCCCACCCCACCCGGCCAGTCAAACTTCAGAGGCCTTCACTCGGTTAGTGCTTGCTAGGTTTAAGGAATCGATTTGGGACAGCTCATTGGGTCCTGGCCAGGGACGTGGCCCAGTCCAAGCAAATCCCATGAATCTGCTCTGAGGAGGGAGGAACCAACTGAAGTCACTGTCACTCCCAGTTCAGGGTCCTCTTGCCCAATTCCAACATGTCACCCATTTTGTAGCTCTCTTCCTGTGGGGAGGGGGTCTCATTCCCAGCACTGACCATGGATTAATGAAGGTCCCTTTGCCAGCTCTGCTCTCTGTTGCGCTCACCAACCCCTGACTTCAGCATTGCTGTGGTTCTTGTGAGTGGCGGCAGGAACGAGTTTGAGCGGCTCTGCCAGCTGGTGTGCATTCAGGCTGTTTCATAGTTGGCAGGTCGTCATGAACAAAAATGCTGTGTCCCATAATTTTTAGCTGTTTCAGTCATAGTCCCGAAGTATTTGATGAGCTTTTTTATGTTCTAATTTCTTCCTGTGTCAAGAGGATCCATCTCCCTCTGTCTGGGTCTCTCCAGGGTGTTTTATTCTGGCATATGAGTTGTTTCTCCTGAGAGGCTTTGTATTTTGTTGCTCACTGATCAGCCATCTTGACTTATACCATGCTGATTTTTATCACTGTGGCTTTGTAGTATAATTTCAAGTCAGGAATTGAGATGCCTGATGCTTTGCCTTTGTTGCCCAGAATTGCCTTTGTTATTCTAGGTTTCTTATGTTTCCTTATTATTTTTAAGTGATTTTTTCTTCCATGGTCATACACTTCCATCTTGTCTTCATGGTCTAAAAATCTCTCTTCAGATTTATTCCAGTGGTTTTGCTACCCTAAATGGAATTTTTAATTTCTTAAATATCCCTTTTAATCTGTTTCATAGATTGTAACTGTCTTATATTGTTCATTCAAGGCTTCCATCATTTTCTTATGTTCCTCTATTTTTTATCAAGATGTTCTTTAGAGACACTCAACAATTCTTTCATAATATTTGTCATTTCACCATTTTTTTACCTGAGAGATTATTTTTGATCTGATTTCCTTTATAGCTTCATGGAGTTGTTTCTTTACTTTAGTTGCTATTGTTTCAGAAGGTTCTGTTGTGCAATATCCAGTTTCTTCCATTTAAATGTCTCCTGGGTTTATTCTCAGTGGGCTGGAGGACTGAGACTGCATCTGGATCTTTGATTTTGTCATTTTCCTCTGGGACTCATGTGGCTGCCAGGCACCCTCCTAATGCACTTCACTGGAATTGTGTACTGGGCAGAGCTTCAATCCTCCCATATATCCACAGCTAGCCAGGATGTACCTTTAAACTGTGGTGCCAGAACCTTGTTCTATGTGACCTGTGAGGCTGGTAAAGCATTTCTCTGATAGATTGTTCTGGGTTGAACTGGGATGCCGGGCTGTGCAGAGCTCAGATCCTCCATTCAGCTGGCAGAGGTGCACCCCCAGGTGGTTGCCAGGGTCTAGCACCTGACTGGGAAAAGTTCAGAACTTTCAGGCCTCAGGCATTATGCTGACTTTGATTACTTCATCTTTGAAAGAATTCCTGAAATTCTACCTTAACATTGGTCATTTCTCTTTTCCATAATTTTAATATAACTTTTAATCTTCTGGATTTCTGATTGAAATCTTTTCATGGGCACTATTTTGTTTCTAAACTGATCTTTAATGTTTTGCATCATTTTGTTTAACTCATCTAGCTTTTTATTAGTGCCTTATAAAAGCTCACTGAATATTTTGATTATTTCTTCAGTTTTCTGTTTAGTTATATGTTCTGTTGTGCACCTCTTTGATTTGCTTTCTAAGCTCTTGTTATCCTTTTGAGTAATTCTGGTGAATGATTTATGCTCTTCTTCCACTTGGTTCCCCATGAATTAGCTTTGAGTAAGTTTATCATTTTGGGATTCATTCTGTTGCCTTGTAGTTTTATCTTTCTGTTGGTTTTGTTTGTTTATTTTGTTTAGTTTTGTGTTGAGGTTTTTGTGTACTTATGGTGTAAAGATTTTGTAGGTAGTATAGAGAATTTTTTGTTTTTCAGTGATGTATTATGGACATGATTAATTCTTGTCCATTGTCTCTATCCTAAAATGCAGTCGTGTGGGTTAATTTGTGAGTGGAGGATGTAGTATAATTGGCCCTACCACTGGATTCTGAGACTGTAAATATTTTCATTATTTTTGTCATTGCTGAGACAAAATACCAGACACCCATAAGTTAAAGGAGGAAAGGAGGAAAAGTTTATTTTACCTCAAACTCTGTAGAGGTTTCAGTCTATAGTCAGTTGCCCACAAAGCACGCAACAAGGCAGAAGGGCATGGCAGAGGAGAAACCATCCATGACAGGATAAGCATGAGACAATGAGAAGCAGTCTGTATTCCAATTTTCCCCTTATAATTCCCACAGAGAAAAAGCATATTGATTATCATCACCCACATGCAGGGTGCATTGAGTGGAACTATGCTAAACCAATTTAATTATCACATACCCTAACCCCATATCACACACTCATTATGGAGCCACCTCTCAAAATCCCCATCAAAAGATTTTGGAGGAGATTTAGATAGAAACCAGAATAGTACCCCAGTATTCCTAAAGTCACAAAGGTAAACTTGATATCCACATACAAAGAAAATGCATCAATGACATCAGTTATGTAACCAAGACAATCTCAAACAAAATCAGCATGGTAATATCCAAGTCGAACTGGATATTAACATACTGTCTTAGTTCCTTTTCTCATTGCTGTGGCAAAATAGATGACACACAAATTTAAAGGAGTATGCATTTATTTCAGCTCACAGTTTGCAGAGGTTTTATTCTGTAGTCAGCTGGTTCTAAGGCATAGTAGCATGGGGGAAGCACATTACAAATGAGAAGTAGTTCATGGAATGGCAATCAGAAGACAGAAGCAGCAAGTAGCAGCAGAGAAACAGCAGAAGCAGCACCAGAAAGTCTGCCTCTCCATTTTGTTCCATCAAAACTATCAGGGTTTTGAAGGATGTTGCTGGTTTGTTTCTGGCTGTCCCCCTTAAAACTTCATGCTGTCCTAGGTAGGGTTTTTCAGAAGTGGTTGGGTCTAGGGTGTGTGATGTTAAGATTAAAGACATGATGCTGGGATTTAGGGTGCCATGACATAAAGCCAAATGATCTGGAAGGGATAAAAGGGAGAGTCAGTCTGCTGCTTCACTGCTTTGCTGCTTTCTGTTTGCCATGAACTGTTTCTTCTATGCAATGTTCCTCTGCCATGTCAACCTGTCTTGGACCCAGCCAAGTATGGCTTGAAACCTCTACAAATGTAAGCAAAAATAAACTTTTTTCCTTTAATTTTCAATGTCAGCTATTTTTCTTCACAATGAGAAATGTATCTAAGAAAGATTTTGTTAAAAGAGAAGTGGAGTCATTGTTGTGACAGAAGATGACCATGTAGTTCAGGAGCTTTAGGAAGTGGCTTGTAGGAAGAGATTGAAAAGGTTTGGTGATGCCAGCTGAAGAAGGAGCCCTGGAATTCTTTAAGCTATACTTCACAGGGGTTTCTGTTACAGTTCAGAAGATCATAATGTTAATAGAATTGCAGCCAATAAAGTCCACACTCAAAAAGATGCAATTAGGAGCAGGAAATACTTTGGGTTTGGAATCCAGACTGTGTTGCATATCCTTTATCAGAAAATTTGTGAGCATTTTAATCTTGTCCCAAGACTTGACATGAGACAGAGATTAAGGGTGGAAGATTAACTAATCTGTCAGAAGAAATTTTAATATAGTCTAATGTTAATGTGTTATCATGGCTACATTTTTGGTGCTTTAAACCAGATCTAAGAAAATGAGTGCAGCAAAATACTTTAAAAATTCTTGAATTTGGCCAGAAAGGAAGTTCCAGTAAAGCTGTGGACTTTCAAAAGAGCAGAGAGAACTTGTTTGCTGAGAACTAATGGTAAAATATAAAAGATGACCTCAGGATATCACAAGAATCAGAAGGACTCCAGAATTACACCAATAAAAGACTTTATTATGAGAAGAGAGCCACAGAACATCATGTTCAAATTATGGTTTCCTATGGAAGATGTTCCCTTGGTATTTAGTCCATTGGCACACAAGTCCTGTAGTTAAAAGAAAGGAAGCCTGCCTACTACTCTGGCTTGCATAGACCTTGGCATCATCCATATGGTGCTGGTTTTTGGTGTGTGCAAATTGCAAGAGCTATGGAATCAGGAAGGCTTCCACCCAGACTCCAGAAGAAGACCTGAAAGGCCAGTCAGTGTGACCTTGAGAAGACAGTGTGTGTAGCTGTGAGTGTGAAGCCCAAGATGCAGTGGGGACACCAAAATGTTGGAGAATCCAGGAGCATGAATCATCTGAGGAAAATTGCAAGGAGTGTGCAAAGGCAGCACAAGGGAGAATCTGTGAGAGCTAAAACCACTGACTGTCATAAGGGTAGAAACACCCAAACCCTTTGGAGTTCCTATCTTGTTGCTACAGAATTCTCTGGATGCTGAACATGGAACTATGAGACTTAAACTGTGCCTCTGCTGGATTTTGGACTTACTTTGTTCTAATTGCTTTCTATCCTCTTAGTTGTACCTTTTGAAATGGTAATGTTTGTCTTAAGCCATTGTACATTAGCAGTGTTTATTTTTTCATTTGCACAGTGTCTCACATTTAAGAATTTGTCTTACACCTCAGAGTGTAATTTGCACATGGACTTTTTAGCAGTGCTGACTGTTAGGACTTTGGCAACTCTTAGAGATGGACTACATGCCTTATTCTTATCCTCAGAACATAACACTGGGTCCAGAGGTTCCATCCCTTATTTTTCTTCTGTCCAGGGAGCTACACAAAAATATTGTTGTCTTGACAGGTGGACAGGCAGGTGCAGCACCACAAATACTTATTACAACAACAGGAAAATAAAAAAGATTTCAATCATGCCTTATAAGAAAGGATAGGAAAGTAAAACATACATGCTCTCAGTGTAAGCAATATTTGTGTATGGAACATGCAATTGCCAATTTTGAAGACTGCCTTGGGTGTGAGAGTTGAAGCAAAGTTTATTTTTGTGGTAGACTTTTGTTTGTGTTTACACTGTAGTTCATACAGGCTTTTATTTTTGATGTTATCTTTTAGGTTTTGTAAGCACCAAACAGCTGATATGAAAATGTCTAAGTCTGTTCTAAGCACTCATTACATATTTGATATTTTATTTTATTGATATCTTATTTGCCTGCTAAGCACATGTTGTACAATAGAGAAAGTTCCTGACAAAACAGGAAAAGAAGAGAGTTGACAAGACTGAAACACTTAAAGGAAAGCTAAGCACAGGTGCTGTAAGTGTAAGATGCATGCAGTGTAAGAAACGAAGCTGTCATGTGTGAAGTCTGAATTACATGTGACAGTTGAAGTAAAACTTTTTTTTGTGGTAGAGTTCCATTGGTATTTTCACTGTGGCTTATTCCAGAATTTATTTCTAATGCTATATTTTAGGTTTTGTGAGCAGGTACATGCCTGATGTGAAAATGCTGATATATATTCTAAACACAGAATACCTATTAAGAACTTAATATTTTATTTAATTGATATTTTATATTTCTACTAACAACACACTGTATAACATAATAAGAAACTCTTGACAAAACATTAAGAATACTAAGATATTCAGTGATTCCTGAGCTCTGCATCATGTTGGAACTTTGGGCGCTGGGTGAACAGGCAGCCTACTCACTGCCCTGGTAAGCAGCTGGTGGCCTGGCAAGCTGCCAGCACACCAGGGCGAGAACTATCAGCATTTCCTGAGCTCTGAATCATGTTGAAACTTTGGGCACTGGGAGAACAGGCGGCCTACTTGCTGCCCTGGTAAGCAGCTGGGGGCCTAGCAAGCCACTAGCACATCCGGGTGAGAACTATCAGCAATTCCTGAGCTCTGTGTCATGTTGGAACTTTGGGCACTGGGAAAACAGGTGGCCTAATCACCACCCTAATAAGCAGCTGGGGGCCTGACAAGCTGCTGCCACACCAGGGCAAGAACTATCAGCGATTCCTGAGCTCTGCATCATGTTGGAACTTTGGGCACTGGGAGAACAGGCAGCCTACTTGCCACCCTGGTATGCAGCTGGGAGCCAGCTGGTGCACAGGCTAAGGATCAGACATCGATCCATCCCCCCCATTAGCAAGTTGTCACCAGCATTCTGAGTATCTCTTGGGAGGATGAATGTATGCAGCGTGGCAAGTAAGGGGGATTTCCTTCTACCATCTCTTTGAAGGCAAATATTTTTTATCACTGTTTTGCTCAGTTTTGATTAATGGTACTGCTTTATTCAATATTCTGTTTTTATATGTTCGATATTTCCTTTCATTTTCCTCTACCTGATTGAAAGGACAGCTAATGTGAACAGAATGGACTCTACTATTTTGCCCATTGCTTGTGTTCTGGTGACCTGCTGTGAGGTTCTGTGTTAGTTTCATTGCACTTCAATTGCATGGGTTTGTTCTGTCTTGTTCTGCTGTATTTTGCTATCTTCAAAAAAAAAGTAAATAACAAAGTAACAAAATACCTCCAAAAATCTCCCAACTCCACCAAAGCTGATCCATGGAGCATGGATGTGGAGAAACTCAAAAACAAGGCAACAAAATTATATAATGTGATTGAAAACTAAATAACCACAACAAAACAAGTCAGTAAGGTACTGAGCAACCTGAAACAGGATATAACTAAACAGATAATGGACTTAAAAAGTAAAAAGAAGAAAAGAAAGTGCTCTAGAGGATATGGCTGCATGTATGTTTAAGTGTGTAGGACTGATAACCATGTTGCTCTTACAGGATCATTGAACTCCTTTGTAGTCTCATTGTTAGAATGTCCACTTTGTATGCTTTAATTTTGTAACTTTAACAACTACGTCTAGGAAGACAATATGTAATTTATCAACTAGTGATTTCTTACTGCTTATTTTTTTTCTGAAATTCTGTATTGTTTCTACCCCTTTTTCTGTTTTGCTTTTTTTCTATTTAAATAAAATTTTAAAAAAGAATACTAAGATATCTAATCTGTCTTACAAAAAGGCCATGAAAGCAAAACACATGTGCTTTCATTGTGAGCAATGTTTATGTATGGAATGTACTGTTTTCATATGTGCAAACTTCCTTAGGTGTCATCACTGAAATACAGATCTTTTTGTAAAGTGCTATTTTTTATTATTTTTTAAAGAGGATAAATTAAACCATAATAAAACAGAACAAAGTAGATCAGAAGGATACAATGTAAATGACACATAGTTTAAAGCAAGACAACAGGTGATCAACACTACCATAATTTCTCTTGTTTTCTTCTAAATAGTTCTCTATATTTTCACACACAATGAATTCATACAAAAATAGTATAAAACTGATCAAAAAAGATTAATGAAGGCATTACAGGCTTTCAAAACCAGACAATAGGAAAATCAACAATGGATACCATAATGTCTCTTGTTCTCTTTAATATAGCTGGCCATACCTTCATGTATGTTAAACTTAAACAATAAAAAACACACTAAAACCACTCTAAACAAAGAAAACAGGTCATTACTGGATTTCACAGCATGACAATAGGAAATCAGCAATGGCTAACATAACGTCTTTTTTCCTGCAAAGTAGCTGTTCATATAATCACTTAGAATAAAATTGATTCTTATAAACTGTTTAGGAAAAGTTCTAGGCATGTATAAGCCTCTACATGCACATTTATCTTTTCTGCATTAGAGGGAAAAACAAAACAAAAGAAAGCAAATTACTAGAAAAACAAGTCACAACAAAAGACAAATGAAAATCAATAGCAAGGAGCCCAAAACAATGATGATACAGGCCTTCATTACAAGGTGGTGGGTATGTAACTAAGGTTGTTATTTTACCCAGTGATGTTCAATAGAGATCCTCAGCTCACCAGACAAAAACATGCAAAATTGATCCAGTCCTTTGAATGTTAACTTTTTTGTTCCAAGAACTAATAGAATTTGTTGCACAATCATAATAGCTATTTAAGTGTGTTTATACAAATCTAGACTTTTTTTCTTTTCTTTTCCTTTTGTCCCCTCACTTTCCCTGAGATATTATTTTTTCCCATTTGAGCAAATTTTTACCTTTTCACAGTATTTATTGAGGATTTGGTATCTTATGCATGCTTACCATTTCTTACACTAGGGAGACAATTAAGTATTTATATGTGAATTTGATTTATTTCACTTATGGGTATGGTCTCAAGTTGCATCCATTTATTTATAAATATCTCAATTTGATCATCTTTAGAGCTGAGTAATACTCCATTGTATAAAAATACCACAGGTTTTTTATCCATTTCTCAGTTGATGGGAGTTTAGGTTGTTTCCAAGTTCTGGCTATTAAAAACTGTGCTTTTATAAACATGGATACACATATATCACTATAATATGATGTTTTCAATTCTTCTAGGAATATGGCCAAAAGTAGAATAGCTAGTTCAAATGGGAATTCCAATCCCAGCTTTTTGAGGAACCTCCAGACTGACCTCCACAGTGGTAACACCACTCTGCACTCCCAACAGTGCAGAAGAGTTCCTTTCCCCCCACAGCCTCTCCAGCATTTGTTATCGGTAGTTTTCTATATCCTGGTCATTCTTTCTGGAGTGAAATGGAATCTCAATGCTGTCTTAGTTTGCTTTTCTCTAATGACCAATGATGCTGAAATTTTTTTTCACGTATTTATTTGCCATTTGTATTTCTTCATGTAAAAACTGTATTCACCTCAGAAACCCATTTGTGGATTGGGTCTTTGAATTTCTGGCATTTGATATTTTTTAAATTCTTTATATGTTCTAGAGAGAAGTCCTTTGAAAGACAGTTGACAAGAAATTTTCAAAATTCATGGGTTTCCATTTTACTCTGCTAGAGATTTCTTTTGACATGCAAAAACTTTTTAATAGGATGAGATCCTAGTTGTTGATTCTGGGAAGTATTTCCCATGTAATTTGATTTTGTTCATGAATTCTCTGCTTACCTCTCTGTCTTCAAGGTTTCTACCTATTTTGTCTTCCAGCAGATTTAGTGTTTCTGTTCCAATATTTAGATCTTTGATCCATTTTGACTTTATTTTAGTACATGGTGGTAGGCATGGGTATAGATGTAGTTTTCAGCATATGGAGGGCCAATTTTCCCATCACCACCTTTCTTTAAAAAAGAGAATGAGTAGCATTTATTTTGGAAATAAATACAACAAGGCATGTATCACAGTACATTAAGCATACTTGTTTTATTTCTATTGAAATGTGTGGGATAGTCCTTGCTTTAATCTTATTAACACCAATTTTTTCCTTTAAGTATTCTCATTATAGGGCTAAAGCAATGGAAATAAATATGAGTCAAAGTATGTTAAATCATCTGCTTTAAAACAGATTAAAAAGCCATCATTATTTCTGTTAATATTAACATGGCTTAATTTGTATGCTGTATCTTAATTCAAAGTGCCCATATAGCTCCTAAAAATAATGAAAAGATATTGATGCTTTCATTGAAAGATACATTAAACCCTGTCATATATGTATGCTAGCTTCCTAATTTATGATATTAGACAGCACCTGCTGACACTGATAAAGAATAATATGGAGAACAACAAGGATTTTTTCAATCATATATTATTGACCTTCTCCAAAATCAATTCTACTTCCTTTCCTCTGGTTCTAGGTTGTTGTAATTTACCAAACTAAGCATTCTCTTATTGGACTTAGATATGTATTGTTCCAATTACACTGAAATAAAAATACTTCTCATCTCCACCTCACCACAGGCCCTAACTGCTAACCCTTTGTACCATTTTCTTTGAATGTACTGTGACCAAGAATATTTACTAACCTGAAAACTACTGGCAGCCTCTGACAATCAGAAACTAAGCCAATTTCAGAGCAAAATGAATCTCAACTAAACATTTAGAAATTTTGGGAAAAGAAAAATAAAACACATTTTAAGTGATATTTTAAGGTGCCAGATAATTCCTCACTTGAAAAACACAACTATAATTTTTTCAATTATATATGATAACAAATTTATTTAGGTTCTAATTCACTTGAATTAGATTCTCTGCTATTTGCATTTGCAATGATTTTAACTGGTACAGCTAGCTTCTGACAAATGAATTTTTCATCTATAGCATCCCCACTACTACTTCCAATCCTTGGAATAGGTACAATTAAACACATTGTTCTCCTTATGTAGCCTGGGAGGTACTCCTTGGATTACCCAGAACTCAGAGCTTTGATATTTGATGCTCAAGAACTCTCTTCTTTCATTCCCATCTAAATGTGCTCATTTTGTATTTTTCCTCCTGCATGTCTCTGCTTTTGAATTACATATGGAACAAGGAGATAATCAGGTACATTAAATAAGGTGAATAGGTTAAGATAGTTCATCTTCAAACCCATATCCCAAATATCAGTCTTCTGCAAATACTGCAACATAGAAATACACTAAGTTCAGGTGTGTAAAGAATTGTGTTAAAAGGAATAATCTAGCCTATAGACTAAAATAAGTACATTTTCATTATTTGTTTAAAATTTGTGTTAGTGAAAGTTAATATTACATTATAATAGGGTTTACCTGATAAACTTAAAACAAATGTAACATTTCTTAAATCAATTTCAACTCCATACCTCCTTCTGTTTTTCCTACACTCTCTCACTAGTCCCCTTCCAAGTTTCCAGAAGTTTGCCTCCTAGTTTCCTGTTCTCTCTTCTCTCTCTTTCTTTCTTTTTTCTTTTTCTTTCTTCTTTTCTTTTTTCCTTCTTTCTTTCTTTCTTTCTTTCTTTCTTTCTTTCTTTCTTTCATTTGTTCATTCATTCTTTCTTTCTATTTCTTTCTTTATATGAAAAGTTGTATGCTATTTAACTTTCTGAGTCTGACTAATTTCACTTAAAATGACACTTTATTATTCCATCCATTTTACTACAAGTTGTAGGATTTTAAAAAAATTTTATTTAGAGAGGAGAAGACAAGATGGCTGATCATTGAGCAACAAAATACAAAGCCTCTCAGGAGAAACAACTCATATGCCAGAATAAAACACCCTGGAGAGACCCAGACAGAGGGAGATGGATCCTTTTGACACAGGAAGAAATTAAAATGTAAAAAAGCTCATCAAATACATTGGGACTACAACTGAAACAGATAAAAATTACAAGACACAGTGTTTTCACAGAAACCTGCCAAGATTGTGCCAGCCTGAATTTGCACCGGCATGAATCCATGCCAGCCAGCAGACACTCCCAAACTCATTCCCGTCGCCACTCACAGGAATGACAGCAGTGCTGAACTCAGGGGTTGGTGAGCTCAACAGAGCACAGAGCCGGCAAAGGGACCTTCATTAATCCAAGGTCAGTGCTGGGAATGAGACTCCCTCCCCACAGGAAGGGAGCTATGAAATGGGTGACATGTTGGAATTGGGCAAGAGGACCCTAAACTGGGGGCAACAGTGACTTCAGTTGGTTCCTCCCTCCTCAGAGCAGATTCATGGGATTTGCTTGGACTGGGCCACGTCCCTGGCCAGGACCCAATGAGCTGTCCCAAATCGATTCCTTAAACCTAGCAAGCACTAACCGAGTGAAGGCCTCTGAAGTTTGACTGGCCGGGTGGGGTGGGGCAGGCATAGAGCCACTGATTACACCTCAGTGACAAGAGAAGTCAGGAGAAGGTGGAGGTCCCTCACCAGCATGCTTCAGAGGAAATGAACAGCAGGGAAGGAGGCTGGGACCTGCACTGTAACCTGTGTGGAGGAAGCCAGGACCACGACAGGAGTGAGAGGCAGGAGGAGGCCCCCAGCCGAGAACCTGAGAGCCTTGATCCAGGAGAGGGAAAAACAAGGGAGACTGAGGGTGGCAAACATGCAACATCAGACATGCCTTCAATGGACAATAAGTAATATCTTGAGGACCTTGCAGACAAGTTCAAAACTGAAATATTAAATCAAGTAAAGAAAAATATGAGTAGAGTAATAAAAGAAATGCTCTCAGGAAGCATCTCTCAGGAAGATACAGATGGAAGAACAGAGGAACACAGAAAAAAGAAAGAAAGATTTGATAAAGAATATAAAGAAAATATAGAATACATGAAGCAGATTCAAAGAGACTACCAGGAAATTAAAAACTCCATTGAAAGCTGGAAAAATGCCTTAAAAGAATCTAATGTTAGATTATCAAAACTTGAAGACAAGTTTGCAATGTGTGATCATGAAAGGAAAGATCTCTTAAAGATAACATGGAAATAGGCAGTAGTAATACAAATGCTAGAAGATGACAAGAGAATCTACAATTTAAGAATAAGAAATGTGAATGAAGAGGCAGGAATACATATAGGTGAATTACGAAGGCCATTCATGGAAATAATTAAGGAAAACTTCCCAAGCATGGGAAAAGAAAATGACATTTAGTTATGTGAGCGTTAAGAACTCCAGCCACCTGCAATCAAAACAGATCTACACCCAGACATAATAATCAAGATATCAGAAATTCAATATAAAAACAGAATATTAAAAACCATCAGAGAAAAGAAACAGATTACCTATAAAGGTAAGCCCATCAGGATCAGGGCTGAATTCTCAACACAGACCATCAGATCAAGAAGAGCTTGGAGTGACGTATTCCAAGCCCTGAAAGAAAATAATTTCCAGGCCAGATTGATGTACCCTGCAAAACTGTCCCTAGAAATTAATGGAGAAACAAGATGCTTCCATGACAAAGAGAAACTGGGGGAATTTGTGACCACCAATCCAACCCTACAGAAAATACTGTAGGACATTCTACAGAGAGAAAAATGTTCCAGGATTTTAGGAACAGTGACAGAAAGGCCTCAATGTGTGGAGCAGGCAGTACAATGAAGGAGAGAACTAGACAAACAGGCAGAAAAATAGCATAGCAGAATTGAGGCAGAGAAGGATAACTAGAATCTCTTATACAGATTGCCTTGATACACTATATTGTTAATAGTGTACCAGAATTTAAAATCCACATTACTCACACCACTCTGATTAGATGTATTATATTCTGTTCCAGTCATTCTACCTGTACTAGATTTGAGGGCACAGAAAGTAATCCTGAAAATAACAGGGTATAGTACAGTAATCATCTTTAATTTCCTATTAACTTAATCTAAAGCTCTGTAAAACCTATGCTGGTTTACCATGACTGATCATAATCGAATCTTGTTTGTTAGATTGTGGTTTTGTATTGATATATTTTATTGAAAGCTGTTATGATTGATAGTATCAAGTCTGAGAGTATAGGCAACTGCACTTAAGAGGACAAGATCCACTAGAATATCCACTCTGTTTTGATTATTACCTGCATTTGAAGTTTTATACTGTTTACAATGTTTTATTTTTACTAATATTGCTATTTACTGCTATACTTAATTATACTGCTATACTCAATTATGCCAGATGATATAGACAGTTCTATTGAAGATAATGAACAACACAGTAATCATTGTAAAAAAAGATAACAACACAAAGATATGAATACACTATTTAAAAAAATAATAGCATAAAAATTTCCAAACATGGGAAAAGAAACTGATATACAGATAACTGAAGCATATAGAACTCCAATTAGCCATAACCAAATAAATTTACACACAGGCATATAATAATCCATATCTCAGAAATTCAACATAAAACAGAATATCAAAAGCTGTTAGAGAAAGTACAGATCCCCTCTAAAGGAACGCCCATCAGAATCACAGCAGAGTTCTCCACACAAACAATGAAGTCAAGAAGAGCATGGAGTGAAATATTTCAAATCTTAAAGGAAAATGACTTCCAATCTAGATTAATGTACTTTGCAAAAGTGTCCTTTAAAATTGATAGAGAAATAAGATAGTTCCATGACAGAGAATGGCTGAAGAACTTCATCACCACCAAACCAACCCTGCAAAGAATACTTAAAGGTATTCTAGATAGACATAAAAAAACTATGACTCCAAGAACACCAACAGAAAAAAGCTACTAAGTAAGGCAGACAACTAAAGAGAGGGCAAAGGTAAAGAACCAATAGCAGAAAATAACATGACAAAAATGAGCCAATATACATGTTATATCCATTAATGTAAATGGCCTAAATTCACAAATTAAAATTAACAAACTGGCTGAATGGATCAAGAAACAACATCCAACCATATGCTGTATACTAGAAACCATCTAACCCAAAAGTAAATTCATGCACTGAAAGTCAAATGATGGAAAACAATACTTTATGCAACAGGAACAAAAAAAAGCAGGAGTAGCTTTACCATTTGCAGAAAATGTGAACTTCAAAGAAAAAGTGATCAGAAAAGGTAAAGAAGGTCATGACATACTAGTTAGTGGAAAACGTCAAGAGGAAGAGATAACAATTCTAACTCTATGTGCACCGAATGTGGGAGCACCCAGCTATGTAAAACAAATGTGAATAGAAATGAAAGAAATCAAAGAAGTGATAACAAGTATAATAGGAGATTTAACATCCATTTTTCACAAAGAGACAGATCAATTAGACAGAAAGTCAGCAAAGAATTAAGAGAATTGAATCAAACTTATGAACAAATGGACTTAGTAGACGTGTACAGAGTGTTCCTCCCAACAATATCAGAATATATATTCTTCTCAGTTTCACATGGGACAGTCTCCAAAATAGACAATATAACAGCCCATAGAATATGCTTAAGTAAATGCAAAAGAATTGAAAATATCCCATTCATATTATCTCATATTATCTGATCTGTGCTATAAAACTGGAAATTAATGACAAAAGAAACTGCAAAAACTCAATAAACATATGGAAATTAAATTGCATACTCCCCAAAAATTAATGGGTCATAGAAGAAATTAAAGAAATTAAATAATATATCTGAAAGCAAATGAAAATACAAATATATCTTATCAGAACCTGCAGAAAGAAATCCTTACAGGGAAACTTATTGCAGTGAACTTCCATATTAGGAAAACAGAATGAACACAACTAAACAAACTGGTGCTACACCTCAAACATCTACAAAAAAAAAGGAAGCTAAGCCCAAAGCCAAAACAAGGGAAGAAATTATGAAGACCAGAGAAGAAATCATTGCAATGAGACTAAAAAAACAATATAAAGAATTAACGAATCAAATGAATTCTTTGAAAGAGGAAATAAAATTGATAAGCCCCTAGCCAACCTTATTTAACAAAAGGAAAGAATAAACTCAGAATTCAGGCAATAAGGAATGAAAAGGGTAAAATCACTACAGACTCTGTGGAAATACAGAAGATCTACTTTGAAAATCTTTACTCTTATAGTTTTGATAACACAGAAGAAATGGACAGACTCTTAGAAACATATGATTATGAAAGATGAAAAAGAAGATGTAAAATGTTGAATAACCCAATTTCAGTGAACAAAATGGAAAAATTTAATTAGAACCTCACAAACAAAGAAAATTCCAGGTGCTGATGGATTCACACCTGAATTCTCCAACAAATTCAAGGAAGACTTAGTGCCAATATTCTTCAAACTAAGTAATGAAATAAACAGGGAAGAAATTCTCCCTAACTCATTCCTGGAAGCAAGAATTACCCTAATACCAAAACCAGAGAAAGACCCCCCAAAAAATGAGAACTACAGGTCAATTTCCCTGATGAGCATAGACGTAAAAATCCTCAATAAAATACTGGCAAACAGAATAAAGCAAGTCATCAAGAAGATCATATATGATGACCAAGTGGAATTCATTCCTGGATTGCGGGAATGGTTCAACATACACAAATCAATAAGTGTAATACATCATAACAGTAGAGACAAATATAAGAATCATATTAACATCTCAAAAGGTGCAGAAAAAGCTTTTGATACATTCTAACATTCATTCATGATAAGAACCCTATGGAAAATTGGAATAGATGGTCTTTACCTCAATCTGATAAAAGTTCTCTATGACAAACCAACAGTCAACATCTTATTAAAAGGTCATATTAAAATATTAAAAGGTAATATTAAATGATATTAAATTAACAGGTCAAATTAAATATTAAATGGTCAAATACTGAAAGCTTTCACTCTAAAATAAGGAACAAGACAAGGTGTCCATTATCATCATTCCTATTCAATAAAGCACTAGAAATATTAGCCAGAGCAATTAGACAAGAGAGAGAAATAAAAGGAATAAAGATAATAAAGGAAGAAGTTAAACTATCACTATTTTCAGACAACATGATACTTTATTTAGAAGACCCCCAAAACCCCATTGAAAGATTTCTAAATGGAATAACCAAATTCAGCAATGTAGCTGGATAAAAAGTCAACACTCAAAAATCAATAGAATTTCTCTAAAACATCAACCTCACTGAGAGGGAAATATGAGAAACCACATGCTTCACAGTAGCCTCCAAAAATATGAAGTACTTAGTAATCAATTGAATGAAGAAAGTAAATGATCTACTCAGTGAAAATTGAAGTACTCTTAAAAAAGAAATCAAAGAGGATTTCTGAAGACACAAAGACATTCCTTGTTCCAGGATAGGAAAACAACCATTGTGAAAATGGCCATTCTCCCACAATTGCTATACAGATTTAATGCAAGTCCAATTGAAATAACACTAGCATACCTAACAAATCTAGAGAATTAATTCCTAAAATTCTTCTGGAACCAGAAGAGAGCTAGAATAGCAAAGGTAATTCTGGGCAACCAAGGCAAGGCAAGGGGTATCTCAATCTCTGACTTGAAGTTATACTACAGAGCTACTATGATAAAATCAACATGACACTGGAACAAAAACATACCTGAAGATCAATGGAATAAATTGGAAGATAGAAGTACAACTACAAACACACTCAGCCACTTTATCTTTGACAAAGGGCCAAAGACATCACTGGAAGATAGTTTCTTTAATAAGTGGTGCTGGAAAACCTGGCTTTCTATATGCTGAAAACTAAAACTAGACCCATACCTATCACCATGCACTAAACTGAAGTCAAAATGGATCAAAGATATATGACTAAGTCTCCTAGAACACAAAGTATATCTTGAAGATATAGGGGTCAGCAGAGAACTTATGAACATAAATCAAGCTGAATAGGAAATACTTCCCAGAATCAACAACTGGGATATCACCTTGTTAAAAAGTTTTTTC
>PVLA01012180.1:0-46720 GCA_004027455.1 Hydrochoerus hydrochaeris
GAAGCATATAGAACTCCAAAGAGCCATAACCAAAATAAAACTACACCCAGGCATATAAAAATCACCATCCCAGAAATCCAACATAAGAACACAATCTTAAAAGCTGTTAGAGAGATAAAACAGGTCACCTATAAAGGAAAACCTATCAGAATCACAGAAAACTTCTCAACACAAACAATGAAGTCAAGAAGAGCATGGAGTGAAATATTTCAGATCCTAAAGGAAAATGACTTCCAACCCAGACTACTGTACCTTCAAAACTGTCCTTCAAAATGGATGGAGAAATAAGATAGTTCCATGACAAAGAACAGATGACGAACTTCATGATCACCAAACCAACCCTACAAAGAATACTCTAGACACATATAAGAAAAATCTACTAAGCAACACAGGCAAATAAACACAATGGAAAGGTAAAGATATAACAGCAGAGAGAAAACACATCAACAATAAACCAATATATAACTGTTATAACCATTAATGTAAATGACTTCAATTCACCAATTAAAAGAAACAGACTGGCAGAATGGATCAAGAAACAACATAAAACCATATGCTGTCCACAAGAAACCCATCTACCCCAAAAGGAAATTCATAGACTGAAAGTCCAAGGATGGAAAACAATACTTCATGCAACAGGAACTAAAAAAAAAAGCAGCGGTAGCTATTCTATTTGCAGACAGTGTGAATTTCAAACCAAGAATGATCTGAAGAGATAAAGAAGGTCACTACAAACTAGTTAGGGGAAACCTCAAGAGGAACAGATAATTGTCTGAAACATGTATGCACCAAATTCAAGAGCACCCAGCTATACAAACAAGTATTAAAAGAAATGGAAAATGAAATAAGCAATAACGCAATTATAACAGACCTTAAAAGTCAATTGACACAAAGGGACAGATCAACTAGACAGAAAATTAGCAAAAGAAATAGCACAACAGAATCACACCTGTGAACAAATGGACTTGATAGATGTATACAGGGTGTTCCATCCTACAACATCAGAATACACATTCTTCTCAGCAGTACAAGTGACATTCTCTGAAAGAGACTATGTACTAGCCCACAGAATATATTTAAGTAAATGCAAAACAATTGAAATTGCCCACCCTACCACCAGGAACTCAGCGCAAGCCCACATCAGGGAAAGGCTGCACTTAACCTCCACCGAGGGCTCGCCCTGCCACTGGGAACTCCACAGGGTAAGACATGTGCCACTTAATCTCCAGGACAAACTTGTCATGCTGGCTTTCTGGCATGTACTTTGACTGTTCTTATCATTGGAGGAGCTTGGGACCTCATTGTCCCTGAGGATGGCTGTGGTGCTTTTCAGGACAGCCCTGGTCTTTAAATGAGCATGTCTTCTTGGCTTCAGTGTAGAACCTTCAATCTACAGGCACATCTCCTGCTGCTGGCATAGAATTTCTAGCTTCCACTACTGATCTTTGCACCTTCCCAGCATGGATCCATAACACAGACTGTTATGAGTCCTTCTTGTGGGCTCTCGACCTCCAGTTGGACCCATGGGAGGCATTGTCATGGGCTCTAGGTTTTCATCTGGACTCATATAGGACATTGTTTTGGGATCCAGGCCCCTGGCTGAATATTCTGGGTCTTTAGTGTTGTGGATAGATTTCCTGCACTTTCTTGTGTTTTAACTCTGGGTGACCATCATAAAATAATACAAATTCTGTGTCCTGATTCTAATTGTTCTCTGTACAGCCCTGACAACAGCACCTGCTGTCATGCACACATGACCCTCAGAGAAGCTTCAGTATAGCTGTGTGAGCCTGCAGAAACCCACCATATCCCCCACTGCCTCTCTCATTATCTGTGTTCAGAGAAAACCAGGTCCCTGTCCCATTCTCCTACACTGGATAGGGGCATCCAATGCAGAAAGTACATGAGACCCAAAAAACGTGTTTTTACAGAGCACCCCAAGAAAATGTCAAGATGAAGGAGCAAACAGCAATCTCAGCCCACACAGAACAAGTCTGAAAAATACAACATGAGAAGAAATTAGAAGTCACACACTTAACATTTCTGAACAGATAGCAATGGAAGTAAAGAAAAAAACTTCATGATGCCATAAAAGTTATCAGATCAGAACTAATAAGTAAAAGAAGAAATCACAAACCTAGTGAAGAAACTGCTGAGCATAGGTAAAAAAGACATAGATAAAATAGAGCAGCTTAGGAAAATGATGGAAACCTTGAGTGAACAATATAGGAAGGAGTTACAGTTCATGAAACAGATTCAAAAGAAATATCTAGGAAATTAATATCTCCACTTAAAGCTGGCAAATCTTATTGAAAGAAACTGAAGATAGACTTGCAGACCTTGAAGACAGAATTGCAGTTATTGATCATGAAAGATGTCTTAAAAATAACAAGTTATTAGGGAATAATTCAAAGGCTTCAAGACAACACAAAGAAAAGTAATTTGTCTAATAGATGTCAGCAAAAAAGTAGTTGTCACACAAATGACATAAAAAGACTACTCACAGAAGTAAAAAGAAAACTTCCAAAACATGGGAAAAGGCTGTGATGTACAGATAAGTGAGGCATATAGAAATCTACCTAACCATAACAAAAATAAATCTGCATGTAGGCATATAGTAAGATCCCAGAAAATCAGTAGAAGAACAAAATATTAAAGGCTATTAGAAAACAAACCAATCACCTATAAACAAAAACCTAGAAGGGCAGATTTCTCAACACAAACCATCAAATCAAGAAGAGCTTCGAAGTCTTTTAAGTCCTGAAAGAAAACAACTTCCAACTCAGATTGATCTACCCTGCAAAACTATCTTTCCAAATTGATGGATAAATAAGATACTTCCACAACAAAGAAAAACTAAAGGACTTCATGACCAGCAAACCAACCCTACAAAGATTGCTGAAGAATATTCTAGAAGGAGATAAAGATGACTACAGTTCCAGGAATAGCAGCAGAGGGGGATAACCAAGCAGGGAAGATTATTGAATGGAATGGGAAAAGGGGCCATTGGCAGCAGGGTAGCATGGCAGAGATGGGCCAATGCATGTCACTTGAAACCATTAATGTAGATGGCCTCAATTCACCAATAAAAGGCATGGGACAAGTAGATAGGGAGACAGGAGCCATCAATATGCTGTATATAAGAAACACATTTGATTTGAAAGGCAACCTATAGAATGAAAATCAGAGAAGATAAGACTATACTCCATGTGATGAGAACCCAGAAAAAACAGGGGTAGCTTGTCTGTCAACTGCAGAATACATAAGAGAGATATGGTATTTTTATACAATGGAAAGCCACTCAGCCAAAAAGGGTAATCTTGAGGCTGATGTAGGTAAGTGTATGCAATTTAAGATTATGCTCATGGATGAAATGGTTCTCACTCACATGGTGAACATCCTGTTGTCTGCCTAGTATAAAATGTTGAAGGAGTGAGTAGGATACAAAACGTTCAATAGACATTGTGAAAATGAAAGGAGAGGGAAGGTGGTAGGCATTGTTAATTTCTACTATCTTGTTTTGAAGTCCTTTATTATTTTCATTGTTTTGTTTTATTCCATTTTGTTTTGTTTAACTCTATTATGTCTGATGCTATAGGCAGCTATTTTGAAAATAACAAGATATATTATGGTAGTCATTGCTGATTCCCATTACTTTGTTTTGAAGTCTTGTATCACTTTCATTGCTTGGTTTATTCTGTTCTGTTTTGATTGATTTTATTATGTCTGATGGTATGGGCAGCTATTTTGAGGATAAAAAGATGCATTATAGTAGCCATTGTTGATTTTTCTATTATGTTGTTATGCAGTCCTGTATTGATTTTAGTGTTTTGTTCTGATTGATTATATTCTGCTTTACTTTGTTTGTTTTTATTGTCTTTAAAATTAAAAAAAAGAGGACCAATATATGACTACTGGAATTAGTGTAAAATCAGAAGACACCAGAAAATGAAATACATAAGGTACTTGTTTGTAGAAGTAATAATAGACAACTTTTCAGACATAGAAATCATCTTGAGATACATATTAAGTGCATATTTAGAACCATAGATAGCCATGATCAGAAAAAAGAACTCCATACATGTTACAATTAAAATACTAGAATAAGATACAACAACAATCTTAAACACTGTTAGAGAAAAGCAATGAATTACCTGTAAAGGAAAACTCATCAGAATTACAATGGATTTTTCAACAGAAATATTAAAGGCAAAGAGAGCGTGGATTGAAGTATTTCAAACTTTTAAAGAAAACAGCTTTTAGCCCAGTGTTATATCCTGAAAAAAATCTTTCAAAATTCATTGACAAATAAGATACTTCCATGATAAAGAAACCTGAGGAAATTTATGACCATCAGAAAAAAACCTCCAAAAACTTATCACATACACCAAAGAAAAGACAAGTAACTAACAGTACCACAAGTTCCAATGAAATAAACACAGTAAATTGAGCAGTTAAGTGGAAGGGAAAGAGGAAAACAGTAATACAAAATTAAATCTATAACAGGAATAAATCAATACATACCAATTATGAGTATCAATGTAAATGGACTGAACTCACCAGTAAAAAGATAAATTAGCAGAAGAGATCAAGCAAAAAAAAAAAGAAAATTCAACAGAATGATGTATATAAGAAACATTTAGCACAAAAAGTAATTCATAGGCTAAAATTCAAAAGATGGATATCAATATTCCATGCAGAAGAACACCAAATCAAACAAGAATAGATATCCTCTTTCCAGGAAAAGTGGATTTTAAGCTATATCTGATCAAAAGAGAGAAAGATATTACCTATTGGTTAACAAAGCTATTCAACAGGACGAAATGTCAGGTATGAACACATATGTACCACACCACAGCACATCTAACTGGGTAAAACAAACTCTAAATGCCATAAAAAGTCAGATAAACAGCAGTTCAATTATATAGGGAATCTCAATACCCTAGTATCACAAATAGACAGATCACACACACAAAAACCCAAATATTGGGGTTCAACCAAATCTTCAGGTATATATCTCCAAAAAAGAAGAAAACATTCTTTTTTGGCTGATGGTAATTTCTCCAAAATAGAACACATACTAATTAAAAATGCATGTCCAAGTAAATGCAAATGAGTAGATAATTCACCATGCATACTATCAGATCACAGTGCAATGAAACTGGAAATCAGTAGCAAAAGAAAGCACAAAAACTATAGAAACATGGATATCTGACTCCTTTATCTTCATATTTGTTACCTAGAAAATGTCAAGGAACAAGAACTTGAAGTGCATTTCATTATGTTCCATTGTTATGGGGATTCTATACATGCATTATCTGGCAATGAATGGTTAATAACACATTACTGAATAATAAATGAGCCACAGAAGAATTTAAGGAAGAAATAAGACAATTACTAGAATTAAATGATAATGCCTGTATGACATACCAGAACTTCTGGGATCCAATGAAAACAGTCCTATTCGGGAAGTATATGGCAGTGATTGCTCACTTGAGAAAATAGAATGAGCTCAAATATATAACCTAATGACACATCACAGAAAAATGAGAAAGAAGTATCCAAACCCCAAGCTTGTACAGTGTAGGAAATTGTAACTATCAGAACAGAAATCAATGAAATTGAGACTTTAAAAATACAAAGAATAAATGAATTGAAAGAAAAAAACAAATAAACAAATCATTAGTCAGTGTAACCAGAAAATGGAAAGAAAAGACACAAATCAGTGGAATTATAAATGTAAAATGTGGACTCACCATGGATTATACTGAAATTCAGAGAATTATTAGCAACAACTTCACAAATATGCAAGTCAAACAACTGACTAATTCAGAAGTGGTGAGATTTCTAAATACATATAAATTGCCAAAAATGAACCAAGAAGGTGGGAGTGTAGACTGGTGCAGCCACTATGGAAATCAGTATGGAGATTCTTCAGAAGACTAGGATTGGAAGTTCCATTCAATCCAGCTATTCCTTTCCTGGGAATTTTCCCAGAAAAACTGAAAAGCTCATATCACAGTGATATATTTGCTCCCATGTTTTTTAGCAGCCCAATTTGTAATAACTAAATCTTGGTGAAACAACCAAAACACCCATCAACTGCAGAGTGAATGAAAAAGATGTGGTATTTTTATACAATGGAATATTACTCAGCTATCAAAAGGATGATCTTGATGCCTTTGTAGGTAAATGGAAGCAATTGGAGACTATCCTCATAAGTGAAATAATTGAGAATCATATTTATAAATATCACATTGTCTCTCTGGTGTAAAAAGTTATAAAAACTGTAGGAGTAGTAAGTTCCAAAATGTGTAATAACTATTGTTAAAAAAAAGAAAGGGAAGTAAAGTGCTGTAAAGGATATAAATGCATGTATGTTTAAGTGTGTAAGATAGATAACTACATTACTGAGTTGTTGGATCATTGAAAAGAACTGTTTGCAGTCTCACTGTTTGAATGTCCACTTTGTATGCTTTAATTTTGTAACTTGAACAACTATTTCTAAGATAACAATATGCAATTTATCAACTAGTTATTTCTTAGCATTAATTTCTTTTGAAATTCTGTATTACGTCTACTCTTTTTTCTGTTTTGTTTTTTCCTTTAAATAAAAAAAGAAATCTTCAAGAATCCAATAACAGGCAATGAAATTGAAGCAGCAAAAACAAACAAATAAAGATATAAAACAAATAAGAAAAAATAACAACTAAGGAAAGCCCAGAATTCGATGGAATGACAATAGAATTCTAGAAGAACTTTAGTGAAAGTTTAACAACAATGCTCCACAAATTTTTTTAACAACATTTAGGGAGAAAAAGTAGTAAATGGTTAAAGTGCAGTGCACAAAGGCTCTGTTAGAACTGAGAAAGAGAGATCTGTCCATGGCCATGCTGGAACCCAGGCAGCTGCACAAAGAAACAATTCACCTGCCCTCTTGGTAAGCATCTTCTTGAAGCATGAGCCAGGAGGAAAAGCAGTGAGCACCCCTGAGATCCAGCCAGAGCCATGCTGGAACCCAGGTGGCTGCACAAAGAAGAAATTCACCTGCCCTCTTGGTAAGCACCTTCCTGGGGTGTGAGCCAGGAGGAGAAGCAGTGAGCAGGCCCCCAAGATCTGGCCACAGCCATGCTGGAAAGCAGGCAGCTGCACAAAGAAGCAATATGCCTGCCCTCTTGCTAAGTGCCTTCCTGGGGCATGAGCCAGGAGGAGAAGCAGTGAGCGGCCCCCGAGATCTGGCCATGGCCATGCTGGAACCCAGGAGGCTGCACAAAGAAGCAGTTTGCCCACCCTCTTGGTAAGTGCCTTTCTGCAGCATGAGCCAGGAGGAGAAGCAGTGAGTGGCCCCTGAGATCTGGCCATGGCCATGCTGGGACCCAGGCAGTTGCACAAAGAAGCAATTCACCACCCTCTTGGTAAGTGCCTTCCTGGGGCATGAGCCAGGAGGAGACCCTGTTGTCTCCTGTGGGCCTATTGGTGCGTGAGCTTGGAATGAGATCCCCCCTCCCCCCATTAGCAAATGGGCACAGATGCCTGAGCATCTCTTTTGAGGATGGCTGTATATAGTGTAGCAAATGTGGGGGTCTCCTCTATCTTCTATTTGAAAGCAAATGTTGTTTTCAGTTTTGTTTCAGTATGACTAATTGCTTTGCTCTATTCAATATTCTTTCGATTGGTTTTATAATGTTCTGTCTTTGATTTGATATTTCTATACTAATTGGCTAGACAACTATTGTGAATATAATGAGATATACTATGGTAACTATTGCTGTTATCCCGGTGACCTCCTGTGAGATTATGTACCAGTTTCACTGCACTGTCTCAATTGGCTTTGTTCTGTATTGTTCTGTTGTATTTCTACTACCTTAAAAAAAAAAAGAAGTGAGAAATAAGATACTTCCATGATAAAGAAACCTGAAGAAATTTATGACCATCAAAACAAAACTCCAAAAACTTATCAAATATACCAAAGAAAGAGACAAGTAACAGTGCCACAAGTTCCAATGAAATAAACACAGTAAATTGAGCAGTTAAGTGGAAGGGAAAGAGGAAAACAGTAATATAAAATTAAATCTATGACAGGAATAAATCAATGCATATCAATTATGAGTATCAATGTAAATGATTAACAACAAGAAGTTTACATTAATAAGGCACGGTGTGTCTGTCTCTTTTCCTTCCCCTTTCTCTCAGAAAGCTGTCTAGCTTTGAGATACTTTCTTTTCTAAACTTTTTTCTTTGTTTTCTCTCTTACACTGATTGTCTAAGTAAAACTGAGGGTCTTTGGCTTAGGTGCCACTCCTGAAAGTCTGCCTAACTCTTGATGCTGTTCACTGAGGTGTCTCTGGGCTCTTGGTGATTAAACCGTCTCATCTGCAAATAACTATTTATTCTCTAAACCACCATTGTCACACTGCAACAAAGGGCTTCTTTCAAAATAATTATTGGAAGATAGTATTAGTCTGACCCCCAAATCACATAAGTATCTAACCAAAAAAGAGAAGTATAAGTCAATTGATCTAATCAACATAGATGCAAAAGTCTTTAACAAAATTCTGGTAAACAGAGTACAGCAAATAGTCAAAAAGTTCATACACCATGACCAAGGAGGCTTCATCCAAGGGATGCAAGGATGGTTCAATATATGCAAATCAATAAATGTAATTTATCGCATAAAGGTTAGCAAGCAAAAAAATACACAAAAACCTTTTGCAAAAAAATTTTTGACAAAATTCCACTTCCATTCATGCTAAAAACACTGAAGAACATAAAAATACCACATCTTTCCTATCCATTCTTCAGTCGATGGGCAAGTTACCCCTGCTTTTTTCTGGTTTCCTGTCACATGGCACATTGTTTTTTGCTCCTTTAACTTTCAGTCTATGAATTTCCTTTTGAGTTAAAGGTGTTTCTTGAATACAGGATATAGATGAGTCATTTCTTTTTTTAAATTTTTTTATTTAAAGAGAAAAAAACAAGAAGGTAGAAATATTACAGAATTTCAAGAAAAGAAGATAAACAGTAAGAAATCACATGTTGATAAATTACATATTGTTCTTTTAGAAATAGTTTTTCAAGTTACAAAATTAAAGCACACAAAGTGCATGCTCAAGCAGTGAGACTGCAAACAGATCTGTTCAACAATCCAACATGAACCTAGAAATATGGTTATCAACCCCACACACCTAAACATACATGCAGCTATATCTTTTATACTGCTTCCTATTTCCTCTTTTTTTTACAATAGTAATTATACATTTTAAAAATGTTATTTAAAGAGAAGGAAAAAAAGCAAAACAGAAAAAAGGGTAGCAACAATAAATACTTCTAAAAGAAAGAAAGAAAAAAAAGGAAAATAAGAAAAAGCCCCACTAAGAAATCAGTATTTATAAATTACATACTGTCATTCTGGATGTAGTTGTTCAAGTTACAAAGTTAAAGGGCACATAGTAAAGACTCAAACAGTCAGACTACAAACAGTTCTGCTCAAAGATCCAACAAAGTTTCAGCAATATGGTCATCTATTTTACACACTCAAACAAACATGCAGTTATATCCCTCAGAGCACTTTCTTTTCCTCTCTTTTTTACAATAGCAACTACACATTTTGGTTTTTTTACACTCGTAGTTCTTATTTACTTTTTACACTAGAGACACAATATGATATTTATAAATATGATTCTTATTTATTTCACTAATGAGGATAGTCTCAAGTCATCTCCATTTACCTATGAAGACCTCAAGATCATCTTTTTTATAGCTGAGTAATAGTCCATTGTACAAAAATGCCACATGTTTTTCATCCACTCTGCAGTTGACTGGCATCTTGGTTGTTTCCAGGATTTAGCTATCACAAATTGTGCAGCTATGAACATGGGTGCACATATATCACTGCGATATGAAATTTTCAGTTCTTCAGGGAAAATACCCAGGAGAGGAATAGCTGGATTGAATGAGGGTTCTAATCCTAGTCTTTGGAGAATTCTCTGTATGGATTTCCATAATGGTTGCACAAGTCTGCATTCCCACCAACAGTGGAGCAGGGTTCATTTTTCCCCACAGCCTCACCAACATTTGTTATCAGTTGATTTCTTGATGGCAGCTATTCTTTCCGGAATGAGGTGGAATCTCAATGTTGTTTTAACTTGCATTTCTCGAATGACCAGTGATGGTGAACATTTCTTCATGTATTCATTTGCCATTTGTATATCTTCCTCTGAGAACTGTGTGTTCATCTCAGATGCCCATTATTGGAGAGGGTCCTTGAATGTGGGGGGCTTGATGTTTTTCAATCCTTTATATATTCTGGACACAAGTCCTTTGTCTGAGGGGTTGCTGGCTAAAATTTTTTCCCCCTCTGTTGGTTTTCTTTTGACTCTGTTGGTTATTTCCTTTGAAGTGCAGAAACGTTTCAATAATGTGAGATCCCATTTGTTGATTCTTTGAAGTGTTTCCCGTGCAGTTTGCGTTTGGTTCATGAATTCTCGGCCTACCCCTATGTCTCCAAGACTTCTACCTACCTTGTCTTCCACTAGATTTAGTGTTCCTGTTTTAAGACTGAGGTCTTTGATCCATTTAGACTTTAGTTTTGTGCATGGTGATATGCATGGATCTAGTTTCAGTCTTCGGCATGTAGAGAGCCAATTTTTCCAACACCATTTATTAAAGAGACTATCCTTCTTCCAGTGGACATATTTAGCCCCTTTGTCAAGTATCAGGTGGCTGAGTATCTTTGCAGTTGTGCTTGCATCTTCTAATCTGTTCCATTGATCCTCAGGTCTATTTCTTTGCCAGTACCAAGGTGATGTTATAACTGTGGCTGTGGCTTTATAGTACTGTTTCAAGTCAGGAATTGAGATACCTCCTGCCTTGCATTTGTTGCCTAGAATTGCCTTTGCTATTCTAGGTTTCTTCTGTTTCCAAATGAATTTTAGTAGTGTTTTCTCTAGATCTGTGAGTATGTCAATGGTATTTTGATTGGGATTGCGTTAAATCTGTGTAATGATTTTGGGAGTATGGCCATTTTCACAGTTTTGGTTCTTCCTAACCAAGAGTAAGGAATGTCCTTCTATTTTCTAATATCCTCTTCAATCTCCTTTTTCAGTGTAGCATAATTTTCAGCATATTAGGTCTTTGACATTTTTAGTTACGTTGATTCCTAAGCATTTCATTTTTTTACATGTTATTGTAAAGGGCGATATTTCCATAATTTCTCTCTCAGTGAGATTTTTCTTTGTGTACAGCAATGCTGTTGATTTTTGAGCATTGTATCCAGCTACACTGCTGAACTTGTTTATTACCTCTAGTTGTCTTTTAGTGGAGCCTTTGGGTCTTCTATATAGAGTATCATGTCATCTGCAAATAGTGATAATTTAAGTTATTCCTTTCCTAACTTTACTCCTTTTATTTCTCTCTCTTGTCTGATTGCCCTGGCTAGTGTTTCCACAACTATATTGAAAAGAAGTGGTGATAGTGGACATCTTGTCTTGTTCCTGATTTTAAAGTGAAACCTTTCTGTTTTTTGTCCATTTAGTGTAATGTTGGCTGTTGGTCTTTCATAGAAGGCCTTTGTAAGTTTGAGGTAGACACTGTGTATTCTGAGTTTCTGAAGAGTTTTTATCATGAACCAGTGTTGGAATTTGTCAAAAGCTTTTTCTGCATCTATTGAGATGACCATGTGGTTTTTGTTTTTGGCTCTGTTGATTTTTTGCATTACATTTATTGATTTGTGTATGTTAAACCATCCCTGCATTCCTGGAATGAACCCCACTTGGTCATGATGTATAATCATCTTGATGATTTGCTGTATTTTTTGCCAGTATTTTGTTGAGAATCTTTGCATCAATGTTCATTAGTGAGATTGGCCTATAGATTTGTTTTTTGGTTGGATCTTTCTCTGGTTTTGGTATCAGAGTAATACTTGCCTCCAGGAATGACTTAGGGAGGATTGCCTTCTTCTCAATTTCACTGAAGAGTTTAAAGAGTACTGGCATCAAATCTTCTCTAAATTTCTTGTAGAATTCAGCTGCGAATCCATCCAGACTGGGGTTTTTCTTTCTTGGTAAGTTTTTAATTACATTTTCAATTTCAATAGCTGATATTGGCTTGTTCAAGATTGCTATGTCTTATTGATTGAGCTTTGGTAGTTCATAGGTTTCTATAAATCTGTCTATTTCCTCTGTGTTTTCCACTCTATGTGAGTAGAGGTTTTCAAAGTAGGTATTCATGTTCTTTTGAATTTCCATGGGATCTGTAGTAATTTCTCCCTTTTCAGTTCTTATTGCATGAATTTGGGTTTTTCTTTCTTTCTCTTGATAAGGTTAGCTAGGGGCTTGTCAATTTTGTTGATTCTCACAAAAAACCCAGTTTTTTGATTCATCAGTTCTTTGTATTGTTTTTTTTAGTTTCAATTGCATTGATATCTGCTCTAATCTTTACAATTTCCTCTCTTCTATGAGCATTGGGTTTAGCTTGCTCTTCTTTTTCTAGAAGCTTGCGATGGAGCATTATGTTGTTCATTTTTGCTCATTCTGTTTTCTTGATATGACAATTTATTGCTATATATTTCCCTCTTAAGATGGCTTTCATTGAATCCCACAGATTACAGCATGTTGTTTCTATATTTTCACTGATTTGTAGGTATTGCTTTATTTCTTCTTTAATTTCATCTGTAGCTCACTGGTTGTTCAAAAGGCTGTTGATTAATTTCCATGTTTTTATACAGGTTTTACTATTTCTTTTGCGATTAATTTCCAATTTCAGTGCACTATGGTCAGATATTATGCATGGTATGATTTCAATACCTTTGCATTTGATTAAGAATATTTTATGGGATAATATATGGTTTGACAATGGGCTGTTAAGATCTCCTGTTGTAATTGTGTTCTTGTGTATTTGGTTTTTCATGTCCATTAGTTTCTGTCTTATATAGTTGGGTACTCCTGTATTTGGTGGATATATATTTATAGTTGTTAGTTCTTCCTCTTGAATTTTACCACTAACAAGTATGTAGTGACCTTCTCTATGTCTTTTAATCATTTTAGGTTTGAAGTTCATGTTGTCTGCAAATAGAATAGCTACCCCTCTTTTATTCTGGGTTCCTGTTGCATGGAATACTGTTTTCCATCCTTTGACTTTTAATCTATGAGTTTCCTTTTGGGTCAGATGTGTTTCTTGTGTACGGCATACCGTGGGGTCCTGTTTCTTGATCCATTCTGTCAATATATTTCTTTTTCTAGGTGAATTGGGGCCATTTATATTTATGGATATCACTGATATGTACTGGCTCGACTTTGCCATGTTATGTTCCAGTTGTTTCTTTCTGCTTTTCCTCTTACTTAATTGCTTATCCTATCTGGTGGTTTCTTTCTGTTGTTGTTTTTGGGGGTTGTGGTCATTTTTATCTCTGTCTAGTATGTCTGTCAGTACTCGTTCTAGGGTTGGTTTGGTGGACATGGATTTCTTCAGTTGTCCTTTGTCATGGAAGTATATTGTTTCTCCATTAAATTTGAATGAAAGTTTTGCTGGGTACATCAGTCTGGGTTGAAGGTTGTTTTCTTTCTGGACTTGAAATACCTCACTCTAAGTTCTTTTTTTTTTTTGTACTGGGGATTGAACCCACGACCTCACACTTGCCAGACAGGTGCTCAAGCCACTGAGCTAAATCACCAACCCTCCAGCTCCTCTTGACTTGAGTGTTTGTGCTGAAAAGTCTGCTGTGATTCTAATGGGCTTTCCTTGATAGGTGAGTTATGTCTTTTCTCTGACAGCTTTTAGTATTCTGTTTTTATGCTGTATGTCTGAGATCTTAATTATTATGTGTCTGGGTGTGGATTTATGTTGATTGTGACTGTTTGGTGTTCTATATGCCTTGCTTATCTGCATATCAGATTCTTTCCCCATGTTTGGGAAATTTTCTGCTATTATTTCTGTAAATACTTTAAGTATGTCATTTGCCTTGACTCCTGTATCTTCACTAATGCCCATTATTCTTATATTGTTGCTCTTGGCATCATCATGAAGCTTCTGGATTGTCATTTCATGCTGCTTTGTTAATTTTGAAAGTTCTATCCTTTCCTGATCACTAATTTTGATCCTGTCCTCAAGGTCTGAAATCCTATCCTCACCTTCCTTTAGGCAGTTTTGCACGCTTTCAATAGAATTTTTTGTTTCTTGGATGTCTCTTTGAGTTTGTTTCATGAATTCTGCTTGTTTTCTATATTGTTCATTCAAAGTTTCATTCAGTTTCCCATGATCATGTACTTTTTTCTGTAGTTCTTCTTTAGCTGCTTTCTTCTTTAACTCCTTTGCTAAAGTTGTTATTTCTATCTTTACATGAGAAAGTACTTCTAACTTGATTTCCTCTATAGCCTGATGCAGTTGGCTTTTTATTTCACTCACTATCTTTTCAGAGATTCCCGGTGTGTAACTTTTGGGGTCCTCTGTTTCAATGTCTCCTATACTTGCTTCTGGTGAACTATGTTTGAGACTGCATTTTGCTTTTTTGTTTTGTCATTTTCACTCTGCCTGATGTTTTCTATGTGTAAGCGGGGATCACACACACTCTTTTCAGACTCATCAACGTCTTACAATTAGTTGGAGGGGGTTTTACTACTGGCCACACTTATCCCCTGTACACCTCTATTTTAGGGGTATATTCACCACACTGATACAGTCAATCTGCTGTAGTCCAAGGTTCGCCACCTGGGAGCAAAGTTCCAAATTTTCTCACACTAACTGGAGCCTGCTAAGATCTTCTAATGTTCCAGGTGGGAGGGCCAGCCCAGTTGAAGCAGTCCAGGGCAGTTTTCAGCCTTGGCCGGGCCTCCCTGATGTTCCTGTGGCAATGCGGGCCTACAGTGGAGGTTCTGGGCAGCCTACCCCTGAGGTGGGCTTCTGCTGAGTTCCTGGTGGCAGGCCTGGCCCACAGGGGAGGTTCCCGGTAGCTTACCCCTGATGCAGGCTTCTGCTGAGTTCCCGGTGGCAGGGCAGTCCCACGGTGGAGGTTCTGGGCAGCCTACCCCTGAGGTGGGCTTCCGCTGAGTTCCCAGTGGCCAGGCAGGCCCTCATTGGAGGTTCTGGGCAGCCTCTTTTTTCTCTTTAAATAAAATTTTTAAAAAGAAATGAAAGGAATGAAATCACTACATACTTTATGGAAATACAGAAGATCACTTGTACCTACTTTGAAAATCTGTACTCTCATTTGTTCAATAACAGAGAAACAAATGGACAGATTTCTAGAAACATGAATTAGCAAAGCTGGAGCAAGATGTAAAACTACTGAATAACACAATTTCATTTAATGAAATTTAAAATGTACCTGGAACTTATCAGCAAAGAAAAGCCCAGGTCCTGATGAATTCGTTGCCCTATTCTTCAAGAAATTTAGGAAAGCCTTCATATCAGCACTGCTCAAACTCTCCAGTGAATTTGAAAAGGAAACAAGTATCCCTACCTCATTCCTGGAAGCAAGTATTACCCTAATAACAAAACCAGAGAAAGATCTAACCAAAAAAGACAAATACAGGTCAATCTCCCTAATGAACATACAAGCAAAAATCCTAAATATCCTGGCAAAAATAATGCAGCAAATCATCAAGAAGATTATGCATCATGATCAACTGGGATTCATGCCAGCAATGCAGGTGTGGTTAAAAATATTCAAATCAATAAACATAATATATCATATCAACAGAGCCAAAGACAAGAATAACATGATCATATCGCTAGATGCAGAAAAAGATTTTGAAAAAATCCAAAACTCACTGATGATAAAAAAAAATCCTGTGGAAAGTAAGAATAGATGGTCTTTACTTCAATATAATAGAAGTCATATATGATAAACCAACAGCCAACATCTTACTAAATGGAGAAAACCTGAAAACTTTCAACATAAAATTAACAACAAGACAAGGTTGTCCATTTTCACCACCCCTCTTCAATACAGTTTTGGAAATATTAGTCAGAGTAATTAGACAAGAGAGAAAAATAAAAGGAAAAAGGTAGGAAAGGAAGAAGGTAAATTATCATTGTTTGAAGATGATACGATGCTCTACATGGAAGATCCCCAACATTCCATTGAAAGACATCTAGATAACCAAATTCAGCAATGCAGCTTGATACAAAGTCAACACTCAAAAATCAATAACATTCCTTTACATAAAGAAGAAACTCAGAGAGAAAAATAAAGTAAAGCACACCTTTCACTATAACATCCAAAAAAAAGTAGAAGAAATACTTCGGAATCAATCTAAGAAAGGAAGCAAAAGATCTGTACATTGAAAATTATACTTCACTAGAAAAGGAAATTGAGGAGGATTTCAAAAAAATGGAAAGACATTCTTTGTTCATGGACAGGAAAAAAAACATTGTGAAAGTGGCCATTCTTGCAAAATTGTTATACAGGTTTAAACAATTCCAATCAAAATACCATTAACATACCTTATATAGATCTAGACAAATCATTGCTACAATTCATCTGGAACCAGAAGAGACTTAGAATAGCAAAGGCAACTCTGGGCAACAAAGGCAAGGCAGGAGGCATCACAATCCCCAACTTGAAATTATATTACAAGTTTACTGTGATAAAATCAGCATGGCACTGCAATAAAAACAGACCTGAAGATGAGTTGAATAGATTAGAAGATACAGACACAACTAGAAACACACTCAGCAACCTCATCTTTGACAAAGGGGCCAAATATGTTCACTGGAAGAAAGATAGCCTCTTTAATAAGTGGTGCTGGAGAAAATGGCTTTCCACATGCTGAAAACTAAATCTAGATCCATATCTATCTCCATGCACTAAACTTGTCAAAATGGGTCAAAGAAATAAATATTAAAATAGAAACACTAAATCTGCTGAAAGGCAATGTAGGTAGAAATCTTGAAGACACAGAGGTAGGCAAAGATTTCATGAACAATCATCAAACTGTGTGGGAAATACTTCCCAGAATCAACAACTGAGATCTCATCTTCTTAAAAAGTTTTTGCATGTCAATAGAAGTCTCCAACAGAATGAGAAGAAAACTCATGAATTGGGAAAATACCTTAGCCAACTGTCCCTCAGATAAAGGACTTCTACTGAGAACATATAAAGAAATTTTTAAAATTCAGGCCCCAAAATTTCAAATACCCAATCCAAAACTGGGCATCTGACATGAATATGCAATTTTTAGATAAAAAAACACAAATGGAAAATAAATATATGAATAAATTTTCAGCATGAATGGTCTCTAGAGAAATGTAAATTAAAACAACACTGAGATTCCAAATCAATCCAGAAATATTGGCCAAGTCTAAGAACTCAACCAATAAAAAATGCTGGAGGGGCTGTGGGGAAAAAGTAACTCTTCTCCACTGTTGGTAGGAATTAGCCTGGTACAACCACTGTGGAAGTCAGTGTGGTGTTTACTCAAAATGCTAGGATTAGAGACTCAATTTGATCCAGCTTCCCTGCTTCTGGGTATTTTCCTAGAAGGATTGAAAACATCACACTACAGTGATATATGTGCATCCATGTTTATAGCAGCACAATTTGTAATAGTAAAATCTTAGAAACAACCAAAGTGCCCATCAATCAAGGAACAGATAAAAAAGATGAGGTGTTTTTATACAATGGAGTGCTACTCAGTTATAAAGAAGGGTTGCATAGATGCTTTTATAGGTAAATGGACCCAACTTCAGACCATACTCATAAGTGAAATAAAGCAAACTCACATATTGTCTCCCTAGTGTAACAAACAGAAAGAGCAAATATGATTCAAAATCTACAATAAATATTGCATAATGGTAAGAAATGGTTCAAGAGTAAAAGAATATGCAGTGGAACAAGGAGGAATAAAGAAAGAAGAAAGAAAAAGTCATAAATTTGTATATATACATAAGAGCTAAAATGACTATATTATTGTCTTCTTGGAAAAGAACAGTTAATACTCATATGATTAGATCAACTTTCCATGTCTATATCTGAAAATTTAAGCAATAATTTGGAGGTAACAATGTGCAATATTACAACCATTGTTAAATTCCTATCATCTTGTTTTGAAACCTTATACTGTTGTTGTTTTGAGTTTTTGTTGTTGTTATTTTTTGTCTCTTTTACTTTTTGTATTTGTTTTTCTTGTCTTTTTTTTCTCTTAAATAAAATTTTAAAAACATGAATGTGTTCCCCATGTACAAGGCACTACTTTCAATTCAGATCACACAAAAAGAAAGAAAGCAGGGGAGGAAGGGAAAAAGAAAGAAAATAAAAGAAGGAAGAAAAGAAAAGAGGGTAATCCTAGCCTTCCATGGAATATTAACATCTTACATTGCCAGCAAACACAATTCTGAGAAGATACATCTCTAAGTCTTTTTTATGTTCATCATACAGCAAAGTACGTTTATGAGTTCCAGGACCTATGTGATCTCTAGCAACTAGAGCCAAGACTACATAGACTGGCCCAGAAATGACAACTCTACTCTATTACCTACTTTATAATCCCAAGAAGGAACTATATACATGACAAACTCAGTTTGCTGTTGCTTACACAAATGAGTATGATCAAAAACTTTTTAGTTCAATACAAGGCTTTGTATTTTTAATTAAATAACTTCTATTTCTATAATTTACAGTGTGAAGTAGGCTGTCAAAAGTAAGAAAAAGCAAAGCTATTCTATCTCCAGTCAAGTTTCTAAGATTTTTTTCTGTTTTTGTCTTTTAAACATCTATATTATTTTTATAATTTATTCAATTATGAGTGTAAAACCAATCAAGTCATAATTGCCTCTCAATAAGACATTTGTCATCCAACACCTCCTTTACTGAACTTTTATCTCTAATCCACAGATATCTCAGTAATAATCAATATAGCTCATTAGTTATTTCCTATGATGCTCTATGATACATCCAATTTTCCAATTATTTTCCCCTTTGTTTGTGAATATTAATATGATGTTACCTTTTTCCTTCATGCCAACATCTTACAGTGATTACTAATCTAGCTTTGCGTCACCAGAAGGATATCTCAGTAAAAGTTCATTTATTTACTTTATTAATTGCTTTAAGACAATAACATTCTATTATCACTTCTTCAACCTTTATTAAATCATTTTCTTTTATTATAAGATTTCCTTCCACAGATTTCCAAGTCTCTTGTCTAACACTTAAGTACATCAAAAAACACACACTCTAAAAAATTGCATTGAGCTTTATAATTAAAACAAGATTTTCCTAGAATGGTATTTTTATTGAACACTGTCAAAATAAAGGACAAACTTAATTCTGAACTTACAGTGCTTTATTAGTAAACCCATCTTTACAAAGTCATAATTAAACTTCTGTTAAATATCATCCTAGATCCTCTAATTCAGCCCTTTCCTCTACTATTGGTATTCATTTTATTTCTTCTAACACTGCACATGACAGACGCTTTCCTTCCCTGGATACTACCTAAGGGTCTCCTTTCACATCATTCAATGAATGAGTCAATGTATTTTTACTTTACAAAACACATTAAAGAAGCATTTATGACCTCTCTCTGGTAATTTATAATCTGAAATTGATGGCAACAGAGCCAGAAGCAAGAGAGTAAAAACATGCAAGTGTAAAAAACTCCCAAGATGACCTACAGATAAAAGTTATTAAAATTAATGACTGCAAAGAAGATTTGCATATTAAGTAAACACTTTGGAAGCAACTGCATACTTAAATATCAGTGATGGCTTGAAAGTATACTCTTTAATATGTATTATTTATGACAGCAATTGAATGCAAAACATTTTTATAAAAAAAACAAAATAAAATTATATAGGACAGTTAAGAACTTATGTAAATTAGGTTGTATCAAATTTTTGGATAGAAACATTCAGTGTGATATAGAAAATATATAAACTCAATGTAATTTCAAGCAATCTCTCAATGGAGATTTTCAATAAACTTTTCAAGCCAACTCTAAAATGTATATGGGAAGGTAAGGGACCAAACCTAGGTAAAATAATGTTGATGAACAATGCAGAAAAATGTACCCTATTTAGCCTGTGCTAAATTAAATAGTGTCACCCAAAAATTAATGTCTCTCAGAATCTATGAATATGAGCTAAGGGTTAGTTCAAACAATACTCCTAGGCTAATCAGCCTAGGAAGAATATAGGACTCATACAAGTGGCCCACAAGAGGAATTCAGGTGACTGGCCCATCCTCTACACTGCATGACCCAGCAACTGGATGAGCATCAGCCATACAGTAGGACCCTAAGAGACACACAATGGACAGTCAAGACTAGAGGAATTGAAAAGACTTAAATATTAACCCAAGATGAAACAATAAAAAAATGAAAGAGCAAAATGTAATCTCAAACACCCAGTAAATCCAAAATAAATACAGGAGACATTGAAATGTAAGTCATTGGAAGTCACACACATGAAAATTCTGAAATGATAGCAAGTGAGATAAAGAAACAAATTCATGAAGCTATATAGAGGAAATTAGATTAGAAATAATCTCTGAGGTAAAGAAAGAAATGACAACCTTAATGAAGGAGTTGCTCAGCATACCTAGAGAAGACAGAATTAAAAGTACATGACCATGGGGAAAAGATGAAGCCTTTGAATGAACAATATAGGAAAGGCATAGAATGCATAAAACAATTTCAAAGTGATATCCAGGAAATTAAAACCTCCACTGAAAGTTGACAGAACCAATCAAACAAAACTGAAGATAGACTGTCAGACTTAGAAGACAAGATTGAACCTAGTGATCACAAAAGGAAAGAATTCTTAAAAATAACAAGGAACTATGAAATAACAATTTAACAACTTCAACAGGATGCAAAGAAAAACAATGTAACACTGATAGGTGTCAATGAAAATGCAGAAGTTGACACAAGAAGATAAAAAAAAACCTGTTTGCTGAAGAAATAGCAGAAAATTTCCCAAGCATGGGAAAACAACCTGATATAAAGATAAGTCACACATATAGGACTCCAAACAACCATGACAAAAATAAATCTACACCCAGGAATATAATAATCAAGATACCAGAAATTAAGCATAAAAAGAGAATAATAAAAGCTGTTACTGAAAAGAAACAGCTCATCTATCAAGGAAAGCCCACTAGAATTATAGCTAACTCCTCAAGACAAAGCCTAAAGTCAAGATAAACTTCAAGCTCAGCATGGTGGTGCACACCTTTAATTCTAGCACTCACGAGGCTGAGGCAGGAGTATGCTGGCAAGTTTGAGATAAGCATGGGCTACAACATGAGTTCAAAGCCAGCCTGGACTACATAGTGAGACCATGTCTCAAAAAGACCAAAAAAAAAAAAAGAAATCCAGTAAGTTTTAGTGAAATAATTTATGTCCTAAAAGAAAACAACTTTGAACCCAGATTGATGGACCCTGAAAAACTTTCTTTCAAAATGAATGGAGAAATAAGGTACTTCCATGACAAAAACAACTGATTAAATTCACACCCACAAAATCATCACTAGAAAGAGTACTGAAAGTAATACTAGATAGACATAAAAATGACAATGATTCTCAGAACAACAACAGAAAGAAAACAACAGGCAGGGTAAGCAGATAAACAAGGGGGGAAACAGGGAGCCAACAACAGGAAAATAACATGACAAAGTTAAGTCAGTACATATCAATTATAAACACCAATGTAAGTGACCTCAATTCACAAATAAAAACAAATAGATTGACAGAATGGATCAAGAAACAAGATCCAACAATATGCTGTATAAAAGAAACACATCTAACTCAAAAAGAAACTCATAGAGTGACAGTCAAAGATGGAAAACAATATTCCATGGAACAGAAAACCAGAAAAAAGCAGGAGTAGCTACTCTGTTTGCAGATAGGGTAAACTTCAAAACAAAACTGGTCAAAAGAGATAAAGAAGGTAACTAATACTTGTTAGGGGAAAAGTTCTAGAAAAAGTGATAACCATAAACATATGTGCACAAAATAGAGCAGCCAACATTATAAGACAAACACTAACAGACATGAATAACCAAATACACATGAAAACAATTGTAATAAGAGACCTTAATACCCCATTGCCACAAAGAGATAGATCAACTAGACAAAAAGTCAGCAAAGAAATAATATAACTGAATCAAATCTGTGAGCAAATGGACTTTGTATATGTTTACAAAGTGTTCCTCTCAACATCAGAATACACATTCTTCTTAGCTGCACATGAGACATTCTCTAAAATAGACCATATATTAGCCCATACAACGTGCTTAAGTAAATGCAAAGGGGCTGAAATTATCCCACGAATATTTATTTTTTAATTTTTTTCATTTTTTTGGTTATCCCACGAATATTATCTGACCATAGTGCATTGAAATTGGAAATTAATGGCAAAAGAAACTAAAAAACCTACATACACATATGGAAATTAAATAACGCCCTCTTGAACAATCAATGGGTTACACATGAAATTAAACAACATCTACAATTTAATGAAAATACAGATACAATATACCAGAACCTGTTGGGCACAATGAAAGCTGTCCTAAAAGAGAAATATACAGCAATACATTATAATATCAGGAAAACGGAACAAGCACATATAACCCAATACTGTACCTCAAGCTTCTACAAAAAGAAGCTTAAGTCAAGATCAAAGCTTATAGAAGGAAGGAAATTATAAAGATCAGAGCAAAAATAAATGCAATTGAGACTAATAAAACAATACAAAGAATTAATTAAAGAGTTGCTTCTTTGAAAGAATAAACAAAATTGATAAACCATTTGCCAACCTTGTCAAGACAAGGAAAAAAACACAAATTCATGCAATGAGGAATGAAAGGGTGAAATTTCCACAGATCCTTTGGTAATTCAGAACAGCATCAACATCTACTTTGAAAATCTTTACTCACATAGGCTGGAAAACAGAAGAGGAAATGGACAGATTCCTAGAAAAGTATATATTACTAAAGCTGAATCAGTATAAAGATTTTGAATAAACCAATATCAGCTACTGAAAATGGAAATGTAATTAAAAACTTACCAAAAAGGAAAAGGGCAGGTCCTGATGGATTCATGGCTGAATTCTGCAAGACATTAAGGAATATTTAATACCTATACACCTCAAAATCTTTAATGACATTGAAAGGGAAGCAGTTATCCCTAACTGATCCCTAGAGGCAAGTGATACTCTGATACCAAACACAGAGAAAGGCCCAACCAAAATGGAGAGGTTTAGGCCAAACTCCCTAATGAATATTAATGTAAAAATTCTCAATAAAATATTAGCAAATAGAATGCATCAGGTCATCAAGAAGATTATACCGTAAGACCAACTGGGATTCATCCCAGGAATTCAGGGATGGTTAACCTTGTGAAAATCTATAAATGTAACATACAACATCAACGGAGCCAAACAAAATGATCTCCACTCAGTGGATGTAGAAAAAGCTTTTGATAGAGTCCAACACTTGTTCATATTAAAAGCCTCAAGAAAATCAGAATAGATGGTCTCTACCTCAATCTGATAAAGAACACACCAACAGCCAACATTATACAAAATGAACAAAAAATGAAAGTTTTCACTCTAATATCTGGAACAAGACAAGGAGGTCCACTATCAACACTCCTATTCAATATACTACTGGAAATGTTAGCCAGATCGGTTAGATAAAAGAGAGAAATAAAGGGAATAAGAATAGGAAAAGAAGTTAAATTATCATTGTTTGCAGGTGACGTGATACTCTACAGAGAAGATCCCAAAAACTCCATCAAAATACTATCAGAGTTAATAAGCAAATTCAGCAGCATAGCTGGATACAAAGTTAACACTCAAAAATCAATAGCACTCCTATACACATGCAACGAACTCACTCAGAGAAATTATGGAAATAATAGCTTTCACAGTAGCATTGAAAGCAATAAAATACTTAGAAATCAGTCTAATAAAGGATGTAAAATATATTTACATTGAAATCTATAATACTCTTAAAAGGAGATTGAAATGGATATCAGAAGATGGAAATGTATCCCTTGCTCCTGGATAGGAAGAACCAACATAGTGAAAACGGCCATATTCCCAAAACTGTTATACAAATGTAATGCAATTCTGATCAAACTACCATTAACATATCTCACAGGTTTAAAGAAAAAAAAAACCTTAGGATCAGTGGAGCAGATTACAAGATGAAGACACAACTACAAAGACATTCAGCCACCTGATATTTGACAAAGGGGCCAAACATATTCACTGGAAGAGATAGCCTCTTTAATAAATGGTGCTGGAAAAACTGACTTTCCCACATGCTGAAAACTAAATCTAGACCCATATCTATCACCATGCACTAAACTAAAGTCAAAATGGATCAAAGAACCAAATGTTAAAATAGAAACCCTAACCTACTGGAAGACAAGGTAGGTAGAAATCTTGAAGACATAGGGGTAGGTAAAGAGGTCATGAACAAAATGCAAACCACACAGGGCATATTTTAAAGAATCAACAACTAGTATCTCATCTTATTCAAAAGTTTTTGCACTTCCAAGGCAATCGCTAACAAAATGAAAAGAAAACCCACAAAATGGGAAAGAGTTTTAGCTAGATGTCCCTCAGACAAAGGACTTAAGCCTAGAAAATATAAAGAATTGAAAGGCATCAGACCTCTCAAATTCAAAGACTCAGTCCAAAAATGGGCATCTGAGATGAACACACACTTCTCAGATGATGAAATAAAAATGGCAAATAAATACATGAATAAATGTTCAACATCACTGGTCATTCAAGAAAAGCAAATTAAAACATTGAGATTCCATCTCTCCCCCCAGAAAGAATAGCTGCCATCAAGAAATCAACCAATAACAAATGGTGGGTCTGTAGCAGAAGAGGAACTCTTCTCCACTGTTTTTGGGAGTGTAGACTGATACAGCTTCTGTGAAAATCAGTGTAGAAACTTGTCAAAAAATTAGAATTGGAGATCCCATTCAATCCAACTACTCCCCTTCTGGCTATCTTCCCAGAACAATTAAAATACAATGCCACAATGATATATATGCACCTTGGTTTATAGCAGCACAGTTTCTATTAGATAAATCTTGGAAACAACCCAAATGCCCATAGACAGAAGAATGGATAAAAGAGATGTGGCATTTTTATACAATGCAGTACTACTCAGATATAAAGAAGGATAAACTTGAGGATTTTATAGGTAAAAGGATGCAACTTAAGACCATACTCATAAGTGAAATAAGTCAAATCGGCATGTGTAAATATTGTATTGTCTCCCTAGTGTAAAAACAATTAAAAAACTGAAAGTAATAAGATCCAAAATGTACAACAATTATTGTAAAAATGAAAAGGGAAGAAAGTGCTCAAAAGGAAAGAACAATTTCAATAGTGGAAAAGAGAAAAAGAAGAAGGGAAAAGATCATCAGTATATAGGAATATGTACACATGTGTATTTATGTATATACAAGATAGTTAACTATACTAATCTCTGTAAGTTCATCAAAAAGAACAGCTTTCACTTTCAATGTTTTATTACTTGATCATTTTTATGTTTAACTCTTGTAAATTAAACAACTGATTCAAAGACAATGTTATGCAATATATTAACTAGTGTTAATTTCCTACTACAGTTTTTGGAATTCTATATCATTTTTATCTTTTGTTTTTGATTTTTGAAAAATAAAAGAGCACTAAAAAGATTACTGAAAAAGTAACAATATCACTCTAAAAATGTTCACTTAACACAGAAAAATGGAAAAAAATTAAAGAAACAAAGAGCAGAGAGAATGAAGAGAAAACAAGGGGAAAAGCAGACATTATTAACAATATGTCACAAAAATTATACAATTATTTTTGTTTTCAAAATGTGAGAAAAAATAAAAATTATATGTAAAATAAGACATAAAAAGTAAACCACACACATTGAAAATTCACCGTGACAGTCTAAGCTAAAAACAAACATTGATATTTGTTAAAAATCTTAATTTTCTAACAGTTACATAGCTTCACCACAGCCAAATGAGGCCAAGCTTTCTATATATTGCAGATATTTACTTTAAAAATTATATTGCTCACTTAAAATTTAATGGAATATGCCATTACAAAGATTCTGAGTCATTTTTATGGATCAAATGAATTCAAGTTTAGAATGAAAATAGATGTCCTTAGGTGAATTAGACTCTCCCAGACACAAATCAGTAGGTAGAAATGGTCAGAGGAAACAGTTATATTCATATTAGCAACAATGGACAGAAAACTGAATTTTACATACAGGGAAGTAATTTGTTTATGTGCCACAGAATTGCATTTTCTACAAAAAGAAGTGTACAAAACTTATGTATTATTTTTCAAGTATTTAGCTACAAAATCATAAATTTAGGTGGATAAAAGAGGATAAAAATGATTGAGTATTTTTGGCACTCAATCTAAAGCAGTGCAGAAGAGATAAGAAGGAGATAAAGTGTGAAGAGGTCTTTAATGAGTGGGGCACAAGAGAGGCTACAGAAAGAGGGGATTTAGTGGCTCTCTCAGATCTAACGAAGGGATGCAGCTGCTTATACTAACTCTCATTGGGGTGGTGCTAAACTAGGTGGTGATGGTGGAGCAGCAGTGATGTTTTGTCTAGGGATTGGAGTTCCTTTGGCACAAGTGGGAAGGGAAGGAAAGGCAGGAAGTCTATTTTGGGTCTGGAGCACCTGAGGAAGAAGACTGATAAGGTGTCTTTTTGTGGTTTCTTCACCATGTTGGGTCTCTGCCAAAATGACTATGCAGAACCCTGTGAAGGAAAACCTATCATTAAGCAGCATAATAAAAATTAGAATTGCCTTCATTTAGAAGTTTTGTGCCCCTACAGAATAGGAAATAAGTCTGAGTGCATCTCAAATGAATTACAGCAAAGGATTTCAGAAACTAATTAATAATTTTTTGAGTTAATAAAAGTTTAACAACAAATTTAAAGTCTACACTAAAGTTAAATTCTAGAGCAGGTGTATCCAATCTGTAGCCTATCTGATACTTGCAGCCCTGGATAGCTAGTAATACAGTCCAAAAAGATTGTACACTTTTAACATTTTAGTGTGATATTTTAGTACATTTTTTTGTTTGTAAAAAATAAAGTTTCTTACCAAAAATGTAATAAGAATAATTAATACACTATCATCTTCAAAGTAGTTAATCAGGGCTGGGGATTTAACTCAGTGGTGTAAACACCTGCCTGGCAAGTGCAAGGTTGTGGATTTGATCCCTGGTACCAAAACAAAGGTGCCAAAAAAAGTAATTAATCACAATGTAAGACATATGCCAAAAAGATTCTTACAAAAGAAGAAACATAGAGCTGGGGATTTAGCTCAAGCAGCACAAGCACCTGCCTGGCAAGTGCAAGGTCATGAGTTCAATCCCCAGTACAAAAAAAACCCTAAAACCACAAAACTGCTTTTTAACAATCTAAAATAAACTAGTGCTACACATAAGCATACATAGTAAAATATGTCTAATGCAAAATATATGATTTGGGGCAGCATTTTAATTTCTGCCTGCTTCTAATTTACCTATCTCATTTCACTTTTAATTTATGTTTTATGTGTATTTCATGTGTTTCTCATATAGAAGAAATTATGTGATACTTGAGATTGTTTGTCTGACATTTCATTTAAAATTATGTTCTGAAGTTGCATTGATTTACCTATAAACACTTCAAGTTTACCTTTATGGTATGAATACCACATTTTCCTTATCCATTCATCTGTTCATGGATATATATGCTGTTTTGAAGACTTACTTATTATAAATTATGTTGCTAATAAACATGGGTATGCATGTATCCCTGTAATGTGATGATTTTAACACTTTTGAGAAGCTAGCTAGAAGGAGGATAGCTGAGTCAAAGGAAATTTCTGTGTTTAGTTTTTTGAGGAATCTCCACACTGATTTCCATAGTTTCTAGGGTATATTCCCACCAACAATGGAGAATACTTCTTTTTCCCCCCACATCCTAAACAGCATTTGTTACTATTACATTTTTTGGTGATACCAATTCTTTCTGAGGTAAGATGGTATCTCAGTGTTATTTAAATTTGAATTTCTCTGATATCCAGTGATGAAGAGCTTTTTTCATATATTCATTGGTCATTTGTACTTCTGAGAAGGGTCTATTCATTTTTGTTGTTCATTTTTTATTGGGTCTTTTCTTTTGAGGGATCAAATTTTTATAGTTCTTTATAGTTTGTGATATTAGTCCTATGTCCAATTTTTGCCCATAGTTGGCAGAAATTTTTCCCCATTGTCTAGGTTATGTATTCACTTAGTTGGTTATTTCTTTTGCTGTACAAAAGCTTTTCAATTTGATGTGGTCCCATTTGTTGATTGTTATTTTGTTTCTTGTGACATCAACTTTCTTTTCAGAAAGTCCTTGCCTACACCTATGTCTTGAAGAGTTTTACATATTTTGTATTACAGGAGATTGTTTCTATTCAAATGAATAGATCTTGGATACATTTTTATTTTAGTGTGTGATGAGAGATATGGGTGTAAGTACAACCTTAAACATATGGATAGCCACTTTTCCCAGCACCAGTGATCAATTTTGATTGTAGTTCAGGATAGAGTGAGAGATATGGGTCTGTATTCAATCTTTTCTGTGTGAGTATCCAATTTTTTTCTTTTCTTTCTTTTTTTGTAGTGTGTGTGTGTGTGTGTGTGTGTGTGTGTGTTTGTGTGTCTTTTTGAGACAGGGTCTTGCTATGGAGTTCAGATTGGCCTTAAACTCACTTTGTAGCCCAGGCTGATCTCAAAATTGCAATGATCCTCCTGCCTCAGCCTCTAAAGTGTGGGGATTACAGGTGTGCACCACCAAGCATAGCTTCAATTTTCCCACAACCATTTATTAAAGAAGCTATCGTGCCTCTGGTGTATGTTTTGAAGTTTTTGCCAATGATCAAATAGCTATATATGCCTGTACTTCTTTCCTCCTCCTTTGCTCTGTTCCATAGAGCCATGTTGCAGTTTGTGCTCTTGTGGCACTGTCCCAAGCCTGATACAATCACCTAACTTAGCATTTGTGATTGGTTCATTGTATAGCACTTGGATTGGTGGTGTGAGTGTTTCACTCACCCAGGGGTGGATCCAGGATACAATGTATCCACGGGAAGAAAGTTTGTGTCTCTCTCTTTCTGGCTCACATCTTGTTGTTTGCTGCAGGTCATGAATGGTGGCCCACCATGTCATGCCACCCTGCCACTTGAAGTGAACTAAGTATGGACTAAAACCTCCAAGAACTGTAAGAAATAAACCTTTCCTTTCCTAACTTTTGCAGGTAGGTATTTTGTCTCAACAACAAGTAAAAAAATTTACTAAGATAGAATTTGATACCAGAGGAGTGGGGTCTTTGCTGTGACTATACCTGACCATGTGGTATAGGGCCTTTGGAAATGGCTTGTGGAAATAACTTGGAAAGGCTTGGAGATGTCACCAGAATGCACAGAGTTGGAACAGCTTAGGCTATTCTGTAGAGGAGATTCTGGTCAGAGCTCAGGAGCTCAGGAGACCAAAAGGTGGATAAAAAGCCTGCCAGTAAAGACCAGGCTAAGGAGGTTTCTGCTGGGAAGAAGGATCACATTGATTGTAGGAACCCACACAATGTGTGTTACGGCTTGGAAGAAAGTTTGTCTGCATTTTGCTTGTGTCCAGAGACTTTGCCTGAGACTGAGATTGAGGGCAATGGACTAACTAATCTGGCAAAGGAAATTTCAAGACAGTAGAATATTGAGTCAGTGGCATGGTTATTGTTGGAGGTCTTCAGCCAGACTTATGTTGTGGATCAAGAACAAAGAGCTCAGCAGGATAATGTAAAATGCTGTGAGTGTGGCCAGAAGAAAAACTCTGGTAAAGCTATGGACTATAAATTTATAGCCAACATCTCCATTGCTGAGAAGGAACAGAGATAAAAATGATGGCCTGGGGCCATCCTGAGAAACAGTGGGTCTTCACCTTTTGCAGCCTCAAACCTCCAAAAGTGAAAGACTTTGCTCAGAGAAGAAAGCTACAGAGTGCCACAATTCAGAGTGGTGACAGAGGCCACAGGAAGTTCCATAATGGCAGTTACCACACCAGATCCCAGAACGGTCGTGGCATAGAGAAGCTTATCCTCACAATCAGGTTCAGAGTACTCAGCAATCCAGGCATGCAACACATACAGCCAAGAGACAGAAAAGCCTGTTACTGCTCCAGCTATCAGTGGACCTTGGTGGCATTCATGTGGTGCTGGTTTAAAGTGCAAGAAAAATACACAAGTTCTGGGGGGGAAAGCAGCTTTCACCCTGATTGCAAAAGGCCTGGGAGGCCAAGTAGTGTGCCCCTGAGAGGGCAATATGTAAAGATGTAAGGATGAAGCCAAAAGTGCAGTAGAGACCCTAGAAGTTTGGAAAAGCCAGAAATATGGATCATCCAAGGAAACTTGGAGCTTGCAACCAGATTACTTGAAATGCTGAGCATGGAACTCTAGGACTTAATGTTCACCCTGCCAGATGTTGGACTTGTTTTGTTTTCCAATGCTTTGTATTTCCATTTGTAACTTTTGGAATGGTAATGTTTGTCTTCTGCCTTTGAATTTTGGAAATATTTAACCTTGTTTCATTTGTACAGGGGTTACAGTTAAGAGTTTGCCATAGATCTTGAGGAGATTTGGGAATTGGACTTTTCAGCAATGCTGAAACCGTTAGGATTGTGGCAACTTTTGGGGGTGGACTAAATGTGTTTTGTATAAAGGATGTGTATGATTACTTGGGGGGGCAGGGGTAGAATGTTGTGATTTGTGCTCCTGTGTCCCTGCTCCAAGCCACATTCAATCATAAATGTGACCAAATCTACTGTTTGTGATTGTCTTATGGTCTAGCACTCAGATTGGTGGTGTGACTGTTTCACCAACCCAAGGGTGGAGCAAGGATACAATGTACCCAGAGGAAGAAGGTGAGTCTCTCTCTCTCTCTTGCTGGCTCACACCTTGCTGTTTGCAGCAGGCCATGAATGGTGGCTTGCCATGCCACCTTGCCACTTGGAGTGAACTGAGTATGGACTAAAACCTCCAAGAACTGTAAGAAATAAACCTTTCCTTTCTTTCCTTTGGGCATCAGGAATTTTGTCTCAACAATGAGTAAAAAGTAACTAAGACAAGCCACATGCCTGTGTGTGCACCAGTATCTTGCTGTTTTAACCACTGTAGTTTTATCATATAACTTCAAGTCTGAGACTGAGTGCCACCTGCTTTGCTTTTGGAACGCAAGAGTGCTTTTTCTATTCTAGGTGTTTTCTAAGTCCATGTAAATTTTATTATTGTTTAGCACTGTGTGAAATGGCAGATATTTTGATTGAGACTGTATAAAATATGTATATCAGTTTTGAAAGTACAGGCATTTTTTATTGTGATGCTTATGCTTATCCATTATTCCCATTTTTTTATTTTAAAGAGAATAAAACCAATCAAAATGAAGCAAATCAAAACTAAATAATGAAATCAATGCAACATGACCACAGTGCCAGGAACAGCAACAGAGGAGGATCAATGAGCAGGGCATGCAATACAAATGATGGGAAATATAGGGAACCACAGCAGGAAAATAGCATGGCAGAGACAATCCAACACATACCAGCCATAAGCATTATTGTAGATGGCTTCAATTCACCAAAAAAAAGAAACACAGGCAGAGTGGATCAAGAAATACCAATGGAGCAGAAGCCTACATGAGGCGGAAGCTGCCTGGAACCTCGACCTTGGGACGGCCCTACCACCGGGAACTTAGAGGAAGACTGTCTCAGACATAGGCTTCCTGGAACCTTGTGGGCCCGCCCTGCAACCCAGAACTTAGTGGAAGCCCGCCTCAGGCAAAGGCTGTCTGGAAACTCCCCTGAGGGCCCGCCCTGCCACCAGGAACATCCAGGAGTCCCGCCAAAGAATGAAAACTGCCCTGGACTGCTTATGCTGAGCCCACTCTCCCACCTGGAACATCAGAAGACCTCAGCAGGTTCCAGTTAGTGTGAAAAAATTTGGAACTTTGCTCCCAGGTGGCGAACCTTGGACTACAGCAGATTGACTGTATCAGTGTGGTGAATATACCCCTAAAATAGAGGTGTACAGGGGATAAGTGTGGCCAGTAGTAAAACCCCCTCCAACTAACTGTAAGACGTTGGTGAGTCTGAAAAGAGTGTGTGTGATCCCCACTTACACATAGAAAACATCAGGCAGAGTGAAAATGACAAAACAAAAAAGCAAAATGCAGTCTCAAACATAGTTCACCAGAAGCAAGTATAGGAGACATTGAAACAGAGGACCCCAAAAGTTACACACCGGGAATCTCTGAAAAGATAGTGAGTGAAATAAAAAGCCAACTGCATCAGGCTATAGAGGAAATCAAGTTAGAAGTACTTTCTCATGTAAAGATAGAAATAACAACTTTAGCAAAGGAGTTAAAGAAGAAAGCAGCTAAAGAAGAACTACAGAAAAAAGTACATGATCATGGGAAACTGAATGAAACTTTGAATGAACAATATAGAAAACAAGCAGAATTCATGAAACAAACTCAAAGAGACATCCAAGAAACAAAAAATTCTATTGAAAGCGTGCAAAACTGCCTAAAGGAAGGTGAGGATAGGATTTCAGACCTTGAGGACAGGATCAAAATTAGTGATCAGGAAAGGATAGAACTTTCAAAATTAACAAAGCAGCATGAAATGACAATCCAGAAGCTTCATGATGATGCCAAGAGCAACAATATAAGAATAATGGGCATTAGTGAAGATACAGGAGTCAAGGCAAATGACATACTTAAAGTATTTACAGAAATAATAGCAGAAAATTTCCCAAACATGGGGAAAGAATCTGATATGCAGATAAGCAAGGCATATAGAACACCAAACAGTCACAATCAACATAAATCCACACCCAGACACATAATAATTAAGATCTCAGACATACAGCATAAAAACAGAATACTAAAAGCTGTCAGAGAAAAGACATAACTCACCTATCAAGGAAAGCCCATTAGAATCACAGCAGACTTTTCAGCACAAACACTCAAGTCAAGAGGAGCTGGAGGGTTGGTGATTTAGCTCAGTGGCTTGAGCACCTGTCTGGCAAGTGTGAGGTCGTGGGTTCAATCCCCAGTACAAAAAAAAAAAAAGAACTTAGAGTGAGGTATTTCAAGTCCAGAAAGAAAACAACCTTCAACCCAGACTGATGTACCCAGCAAAACTTTCATTCAAATTTAATGGAGAAACAATATACTTCCATGACAAAGGACAACTGAAGAAATCCATGTCCACCAAACCAACCCTAGAACGAGTACTGACAGACATACTAGACAGAGATAAAAATGACCACAACCCCCAAAAACAACAACAGAAAGAAACCACCAGATAGGATAAGCAATTAAGTAAGAGGAAAAGCAGAAAGAAACAACTGGAACATAACATGGCAAAGTCGAGCCAGTACATATCAGTGATATCCATAAATATAAATGGCCCCAATTCACCTAGAAAAAGAAATATATTGACAGAATGGATCAAGAAACAGGACCCCACGGTATGCCGTACACAAGAAACACATCTGACCCAAAAGGAAACTCATAGATTAAAAGTCAAAGGATGGAAAACAGTATTCCATGCAACAGGAACCCAGAATAAAAGAGGGGTAGCTATTCTATTTGCAGACAACATGAACTTCAAACCTAAAATGATTAAAAGACATAGAGAAGGTCACTACATACTTGTTAGTGGTAAAATTCAAGAGGAAGAACTAACAACTATAAATATATATCCACCAAATACAGGAGTACCCAACTATATAAGACAGAAACTAATGGACATGAAAAACCAAATACACAAGAACACAATTACAACAGGAGATCTTAACAGCCCATTGTCAAACCATATATTATCCCATAAAATATTCTTAATCAAATGCAAAGGTATTGAAATCATACCATGCATAATATCTGACCATAGTGCACTGAAATTGGAAATTAATCGCAAAAGAAATAGTAAAACCTGTATAAAAACATGGAAATTAATCAACAGCCTTTTGAACAACCAGTGAGCTACAGATGAAATTAAAGAAGAAATAAAGCAATACCTACAAATCAGTGAAAATATAGAAACAACATGCTGTAATCTGTGGGATTCAATGAAAGCCATCTTAAGAGGGAAATATATAGCAATAAATTGTCATATCAAGAAAACAGAATGAGCAAAAATGAACAACATAATGCTCCATCGCAAGCTTCTAGAAAAAGAAGAGCAAGCTAAACCCAATGCTCATAGAAGAGAGGAAATTGTAAAGATTAGAGCAGATATCAATGCAATTGAAACTAAAAAAAACAATACAAAGAACTGATGAATCAAAAAACTGGGTTTTTTGTGAGAATCAACAAAATTGACAAGCCCCTAGCTAACCTTATCAAGAGAAAGAAAGAAAAACCCAAATTCATGCAATAAGAACTGAAAAGGGAGAAATTACTACAGATCCCATGGAAATTCAAAAGAACATGAATACCTACTTTGAAAACCTCTACTCACATAGAGTGGAAAACACAGAGGAAATAGACAGATTTATAGAAACCTATGAACTACCAAAGCTCAATCAATAAGACATAGCAATCTTGAACAAGCCAATATCAGCTATTGAAATTGAAAATGTAATTAAAAACTTACCAAGAAAGAAAAACCCCAGTCTGGATGGATTCGCAGCTGAATTCTACAAGAAATTTAGAGAAGATTTGATGCCAGTACTCTTTAAACTCTTCAGTGAAATTGAGAAGAAGGCAATCCTCCCTAAGTCATTCCTGGAGGCAAGTATTACTCTGATACCAAAACCAGAGAAAGATCCAACCAAAAAACAAATCTATAGGCCAATCTCACTAATGAACATTGATGCAAAGATTCTCAACAAAATACTGGCAAAAAATACAGCAAATCATCAAGATGATTATACATCATGACCAAGTGGGGTTCATTCCAGGAATGCAGGGATGGTTTAACATACACAAATCAATAAATGTAATGCAAAAAATCAACAGAGCCAAAAACAAAAACCACATGGTCATCTCAATAGATGCAGAAAAAGCTTTTGACAAATTCCAACACTGGTTCATGATAAAAACTCTTCAGAAACTCAGAATACACAGTGTCTACCTCAAACTTACAAAGGCCTTCTATGAAAGACCAACAGCCAACATTACACTAAATGGACAAAAAACAGAAAGGTTTCACTTTAAAATCAGGAACAAGACAAGATGTCCACTATCACCACTTCTTTTCAATATAGTTGTGGAAACACTAGCCAGGGCAATCAGACAAGAGAGAGAAATAAAAGGAGTAAAGTTAGGAAAGGAATAACTTAAATTATCACTATTTGCAGATGACATGATACTCTATATAGAAGACCCAAAGGCTCCACTAAAAGACAACTAGAGGTAATAAACAAGTTCAGCAGTGTAGCTGGATACAATGCTCAAAAATCAACAGCATTGCTGTACACAAAGAAAAATCTCACTGAGAGAGAAATTATGGAAATATCGCCCTTTACAATAACATGTAAAAAAATGAAATGCTTAGGAATCAACGTAACTAAAAATGTCAAAGACCTAATATGCTGAAAATTATGCTACACTGAAAAAGGAGATTGAAGAGGATATTAGAAAATAGAAGGACATTCCTTACTCTTGGTTAGGAAGAACCAAAACTGTGAAAATGGCCATACTCCCAAAATCATTACACAGATTTAACGCAATCCCAATCAAAATACCATTGACATACTCACAGATCTAGAGAAAACACTACTAAAATTCATTTGGAAACAGAAGAAACCTAGAATAGCAAAGGCAATTCTAGGCAACAAATGCAAGGCAGGAGGTATCTCAATTCCTGACTTGAAACAGTACTATAAAGCCACAGCCACAGTTATAACATCACCTTGGTACTGGCAAAGAAATAGACCTGAGGATCAATGGAACAGATTAGAAGATGCAAGCACAACTGCAAAGATACTCAGCCACCTGATACTTGACAAAGGGGCTAAATATGTCCACTGGAAGAAGGATAGTCTCTTTAATAAATGGTGTTGGAAAAATTGGCTCTCTACATGCCGAAGACTGAAACTAGATCCATGCATATCACCATGCACAAAACTAAAGTCTAAATGGATCAAAGACCTCAGTCTTAAAACAGGAACACTAAATCTAGTGGAAGACAAGGTAGGTAGAAGTCTTGGAGACATAGGGGTAGGCCGAGAATTCATGAACCAAACGCAAACTGCACGGGAAACACTTCAAAGAATCAACAAATGGGATCTCACATTATTGAAACGTTTCTGCACTTCAAAGGAAATAACCAACAGAGTCAAAAGAAAACCAACAGAGGGGGAAAAAATTTTAGCCAGCAACCCCTCAGACAAAGGACTTGTGTCCAGAATATATAAAGGATTGAAAAACATCAAGCCCCCCACATTCAAGGACCCTCTCCAATAATGGGCATCTGAGATGAACACACAGTTCTCAGAGGAAGATATACAAATGGCAAATGAATACATGAAGAAATGTTCACCATCACTGGTCATTCGAGAAATGCAAGTTAAAACAACATTGAGATTCCACCTCATTCCGGAAAGAATAGCTGCCATCAAGAAATCAACTGATAACAAATGTTGGTGAGGCTGTGGGGAAAAATGAACCCTGCTCCACTGTTGGTGGGAATGCAGACTTGTGCAACCATTATGGAAATCCATACAGAGAATTCTCCAAAGACTAGGATTAGAACCCTCATTCAATCCAGCTATTCCTCTCCTGGGTATTTTCCCTGAAGAACTGAAAATTTCATATCGCAGTGATATATGTGCACCCATGTTCATAGCTGCACAATTTGTGATAGCTAAATCCTGGAAACAACCAAGATGCCAGTCAACTGCAGAGTGGATGAAAAACATGTGGCATTTTTGTACAATGGACTATTACTCAGCTATAAAAAAGATGATCTTGAGGTCTTCATAGGTAAATGGAGATGACTTGAGACTATCCTCATTAGTGAAATAAATAAGAATCATATTTATAAATATCATATTGTGTCTCTAGTGTAAAAAGTAAATAAGAACTACGAGTGTAAAAAAACCAAAATGTGTAGTTGCTATTGTAAAAAAGAGAGGAAAAGAAAGTGCTCTGAGGGATATAACTGCATGTTTGTTTGAGTGTGTAAAATAGATGACCATATTGCTGAAACTTTGTTGGATCTTTGAGCAGAACTGTTTGTAGTCTGACTGTTTGAGTCTTTACTATGTGCCCTTTAACTTTGTAACTTGAACAACTACATCCAGAATGACAGTATGTAATTTATAAATACTGATTTCTTAGTGGGGCTTTTTCTTATTTTCCTTTTTTTTCTTTCTTTCTTTTAGAAGTATTTATTGTTGCTACCCTTTTTTCTGTTTTGCTTTTTTTCCTTCTCTTTAAATAACATTTTTAAAATGTATAATTACTATTGTAAAAAAAAGAGGAAATAGGAAGCAGTATAAAAGATATAGCTGCATGTATGTTTAGGTGTGTGGGGTTGATAACCATATTTCTAGGTTCATGTTGGATTGTTGAACAGATCTGTTTGCAGTCTCACTGCTTGAGCATGCACTTTGTGTGCTTTAATTTTGTAACTTGAAAAACTATTTCTAAAAGAACAATATGTAATTTATCAACATGTGATTTCTTACTGTTTATCTTCTTTTCTTGAAATTCTGTAATATTTCTACCTTCTTGTTTTTTTCTCTTTAAATAAAAAAATTTAAAAAAAGAAATGACTCATCTATATCCTGTATTCAAGAAACACCTTTAACTCAAAAGGAAATTCATAGACTGAAAGTTAAAGGAGCAAAAAACAATGTGCCATGTGACAGGAAACCAGAAAAAAGCAGGGGTAACTTGCCCATCGACTGAAGAATGGATAGGAAAGATGTGGTATTTTTATGTTCTTCAGTGTTTTTAGCATGAATGGAAGTGGAATTTTGTCAAAAATTTTTTTGCAAAAGGTTTTTGTGTATTTTTTTGCTTGCTAACCTTTATGCGATAAATTACATTTATTGATTTGCATATATTGAACCATCCTTGCATCCCTTGGATGAAGCCTCCTTGGTCATGGTGTATGAACTTTTTGACTATTTGCTGTACTCTGTTTACCAGAATTTTGTTAAAGACTTTTGCATCTATGTTGATTAGATCAATTGACTTATACTTCTCTTTTTTGGTTAGATACTTATGTGATTTGGGGGTCAGACTAATACTATCTTCCAATAATTATTTTGAAAGAAGCCCTTTGTTGCAGTGTGACAATGGTGGTTTAGAGAATAAATAGTTATTTGCAGATGAGACGGTTTAATCACCAAGAGCCCAGAGACACCTCAGTGAACAGCATCAAGAGTTAGGCAGACTTTCAGGAGTGGCACCTAAGCCAAAGACCCTCAGTTTTACTTAGACAATCAGTGTAAGAGAGAAAACAAAGAAAAAAGTTTAGAAAAGAAAGTATCTCAAAGCTAGACAGCTTTCTGAGAGAAAGGGGAAGGAAAAGAGACAGACACACCGTGCCTTATTAATGTAAACTTCTTGTTGTTAATCATTTACATTGATACTCATAATTGATATGCATTGATTTATTCCTGTCATAGATTTAATTTTATATTACTGTTTTCCTCTTTCCCTTCCACTTAACTGCTCAATTTACTGTGTTTATTTCATTGGAACTTGTGGCACTGTTACTTGTCTCTTTCTTTGGTATATTTGATAAGTTTTTGGAGTTTTGTTTTGATGGTCATAAATTTCTTCAGGTTTCTTTATCATGGAAGTATCTTATTTCTCACTTCTTTTTTTTTTTAAGGTAGTAGAAATACAACAGAACAATACAGAACAAAGCCAATTGAGACAGTGCAGTGAAACTGGTACATAATCTCACAGGAGGTCACCGGGATAACAGCAATAGTTACCATAGTATATCTCATTATATTCACAATAGTTGTCTAGCCAATTAGTATAGAAATATCAAATCAAAGACAGAACATTATAAAACCAATCGAAAGAATATTGAATAGAGCAAAGCAATTAGTCATACTGAAACAAAACTGAAAACAACATTTGCTTTCAAATAGAAGATAGAGGAGACCCCCACATTTGCTACACTATATACAGCCATCCTCAAAAGAGATGCTCAGGCATCTGTGCCCATTTGCTAATGGGGGGAGGGGGGATCTCATTCCAAGCTCACGCACCAATAGGCCCACAGGAGACAACAGGGTCTCCTCCTGGCTCATGCCCCAGGAAGGCACTTACCAAGAGGGTGGTGAATTGCTTCTTTGTGCAACTGCCTGGGTCCCAGCATGGCCATGGCCAGATCTCAGGGGCCACTCACTGCTTCTCCTCCTGGCTCATGCTGCAGAAAGGCACTTACCAAGAGGGTGGGCAAACTGCTTCTTTGTGCAGCCTCCTGGGTTCCAGCATGGCCATGGCCAGATCTCGGGGGCCGCTCACTGCTTCTCCTCCTGGCTCATGCCCCAGGAAGGCACTTAGCAAGAGGGCAGGCATATTGCTTCTTTGTGCAGCTGCCTGCTTTCCAGCATGGCTGTGGCCAGATCTTGGGGGCCTGCTCACTGCTTCTCCTCCTGGCTCACACCCCAGGAAGGTGCTTACCAAGAGGGCAGGTGAATTTCTTCTTTGTGCAGCCACCTGGGTTCCAGCATGGCTCTGGCTGGATCTCAGGGGTGCTCACTGCTTTTCCTCCTGGCTCATGCTTCAAGAAGATGCTTACCAAGAGGGCAGGTGAATTGTTTCTTTGTGCAGCTGCCTGGGTTCCAGCATGGCCATGGACAGATCTCTCTTTCTCAGTTCTAACAGAGCCTTTGTGCACTGCACTTTAACCATTTACTACTTTTTCTCCCTAAATGTTGTTAAAAAAATTTGTGGAGCATTGTTGTTAAACTTTCACTAAAGTTCTTCTAGAATTCTATTGTCATTCCATCGAATTCTGGGCTTTCCTTAGTTGTTATTTTTTCTTATTTGTTTTATATCTTTATTTGTTTGTTTTTGCTGCTTCAATTTCATTGCCTGTTATTGGATTCTTGAAGATTTCTTTTTTTATTTAAAGGAAAAAACAAAACAGAAAAAAGAGTAGACGTAATACAGAATTTCAAAAGAAATTAATGCTAAGAAATAACTAGTTGATAAATTGCATATTGTTATCTTAGAAATAGTTGTTCAAGTTACAAAATTAAAGCATACAAAGTGGACATTCAAACAGTGAGACTGCAAACAGTTCTTTTCAATGATCCAACAACTCAGTAATGTAGTTATCTATCTTACACACTTAAACATACATGCATTTATATCCTTTACAGCACTTTACTTCCCTTTCTTTTTTTTAACAATAGTTATTACACATTTTGGAACTTACTACTCCTACAGTTTTTATAACTTTTTACACCAGAGAGACAATGTGATATTTATAAATATGATTCTCAATTATTTCACTTATGAGGATAGTCTCCAATTGCTTCCATTTACCTACAAAGGCATCAAGATCATCCTTTTGATAGCTGAGTAATATTCCATTGTATAAAAATACCACATCTTTTTCATTCACTCTGCAGTTGATGGGTGTTTTGGTTGTTTCACCAAGATTTAGTTATTACAAATTGGGCTGCTAAAAAACATGGGAGCAAATATATCACTGTGATATGAGCTTTTCAGTTTTTCTGGGAAAATTCCCAGGAAAGGAATAGCTGGATTGAATGGAACTTCCAATCCTAGTCTTCTGAAGAATCTCCATACTGATTTCCATAGTGGCTGCACCAGTCTACACTCCCACCTTCTTGGTTCATTTTTGGCAATTTATATGTATTTAGAAATCTCACCACTTCTGAATTAGTCAGTTGTTTGACTTGCATATTTGTGAAGTTGTTGCTAATAATTCTCTGAATTTCAGTATAATCCATGGTGAGTCCACATTTTACATTTATAATTCCACTGATTTGTGTCTTTTCTTTCCATTTTCTGGTTACACTGACTAATGATTTGTTTATTTGTTTTTTTCTTTCAATTCATTTATTCTTTGTATTTTTAAAGTCTCAATTTCATTGATTTCTGTTCTGATAGTTACAATTTCCTACACTGTACAAGCTTGGGGTTTGGATACTTCTTTCTCATTTTTCTGTGATGTGTCATTAGGTTATATATTTGAGCTCATTCTATTTTCTCAAGTGAGCAATCACTGCCATATACTTCCCGAATAGGACTGTTTTCATTGGATCCCAGAAGTTCTGGTATGTCATACAGGCATTATCATTTAATTCTAGTAATTGTCTTATTTCTTCCTTAAATTCTTCTGTGGCTCATTTATTATTCAGTAATGTGTTATTAACCATTCATTGCCAGATAATGCATGTATAGAATCCCCATAACAATGGAACATAATGAAATGCACTTCAAGTTCTTGTTCCTTGACATTTTCTAGGTAACAAATATGAAGATAAAGGAGTCAGATATCCATGTTTCTATAGTTTTTGTGCTTTCTTTTGCTACTGATTTCCAGTTTCATTGCACTGTGATCTGATAGTATGCATGGTGAATTATCTACTCATTTGCATTTACTTGGACATGCATTTTTAATTAGTATGTGTTCTATTTTGGAGAAATTACCATCAGCCAAAAAAGAATGTTTTCTTCTTTTTTGGAGATATATACCTGAAGATTTGGTTGAACCCCAATATTTGGGTTTTTGTGTGTGTGATCTGTCTATTTGTGATACTAGGGTATTGAGATTCCCTATATAATTGAACTGCTGTTTATCTGACTTTTTATGGCATTTAGAGTTTGTTTTACCCAGTTAGATGTGCTGTGGTGTGGTACATATGTGTTCATACCTGACATTTCGTCCTGTTGAATAGCTTTGTTAACCAATAGGTAATATCTTTCTCTCTTTTGATCAGATATAGCTTAAAATCCACTTTTCCTGGAAAGAGGATATCTATTCTTGTTTGATTTGGTGTTCTTCTGCATGGAATATTGATATCCATCTTTTGAATTTTAGCCTATGAATTACTTTTTGTGCTAAATGTTTCTTATATACATCATTCTGTTGAATTTTCTTTTTTTTTTTGCTTGATCTCTTCTGCTAATTTATCTTTTTACTGGTGAGTTCAGTCCATTTACATTGATACTCATAATTGGTATGTATTGATTTATTCCTGTTATAGATTTAATTTTGTATTACTGTTTTCCTCTTTCCCTTCCACTTAACTGCTCAATTTACTGTGTTTATTTCATTGGAACTTGTGGTACTGTTAGTTACTTGTCTTTTCTTTGGTGTATGTGATAAGTTTTTGGAGGTTTTTTTCTGATGGTCATAAATTTCCTCAGGTTTCTTTATCATGGAAGTATCTTATTTGTCAATGAATTTTGAAAGATTTTTTTCAGGATATAACACTGGGCTAAAAGCTGTTTTCTTTAAAAGTTTGAAATACTTCAATCCACGCTCTCTTTGCCTTTAATATTTCTGTTGAAAAATCCATTGTAATTCTGATGAGTTTTCCTTTACAGGTAATTCATTGCTTTTCTCTAACAGTGTTTAAGATTGTTGTTGTATCTTATTCTAGTATTTTAATTGTAACATGTATGGAGTTCTTTTTTCTGATCATGGCTATCTATGGTTCTAAATATGCACTTAATATGTATCTCAAGATGATTTCTATGTCTGAAAAGTTGTCTATTATTACTTCTACAAACAAGTACCTTATGTATTTCATTTTCTGGTGTCTTCTGATTTTACACTAATTCCAGTAGTCATATATTGGTCCTCTTTTTTTTAATTTTAAAGACAATAAAAACAAACAAAGTAAAGCAGAATATAATCAATCAGAACAAAACACTAAAATCAATACAGGACTGCATAACAACATAATAGAAAAATCAACAATGGCTACTATAATGCATCTTTTTATCCTCAAAATAGCTGCCCATACCATCAGACATAATAAAATCAATCAAAACAGAACAGAATAAACCAAGCAATGAAAGTGATACAAGACTTCAAAACAAAGTAATGGGAATCAGCAATGACTACCATAATATATCTTGTTATTTTCAAAATAGCTGCCTATAGCATCAGACATAATAGAGTTAAACAAAACAAAATGGAATAAAACAAAACAATGAAAATAATAAAGGACTTCAAAACAAGATAGTAGAAATTAACAATGCCTACCACCTTCCCTCTCCTTTCATTTTCACAATGTCTATTGAACGTTTTGTATCCTACTCACTCCTTCAACATTTTATACTAGGCAGACAACAGGATGTTCACCATGTGAGTGAGAACCATTTCATCCATGAGCATAATCTTAAATTGCATACACTTACCTACATCAGCCTCAAGATTACCCTTTTTGGCTGAGTGGCTTTCCATTGTATAAAAATACCATATCTCTCTTATGTATTCTGCAGTTGACAGACAAGCTACCCCTGTTTTTTCTGGGTTCTCATCACATGGAGTATAGTCTTATCTTCTCTGATTTTCATTCTATAGGTTGCCTTTCAAATCAAATGTGTTTCTTATATACAGCATATTGATGGCTCCTGTCTCCCTATCTACTTGTCCCATGCCTTTTATTGGTGAATTGAGGCCATCTACATTAATGGTTTCAAGTGACATGCATTGGCCCATCTCTGCCATGCTACCCTGCTGCCAATGGCCCCTTTTCCCATTCCATTCAATAATCTTCCCTGCTTGGTTATCCCCCTCTGCTGCTATTCCTGGAACTGTAGTCATCTTTATCTCCTTCTAGAATATTCTTCAGCAATCTTTGTAGGGTTGGTTTGCTGGTCATGAAGTCCTTTAGTTTTTCTTTGTTGTGGAAGTATCTTATTTATCCATCAATTTGGAAAGATAGTTTTGCAGGGTAGATCAATCTGAGTTGGAAGTTGTTTTCTTTCAGGACTTAAAAGACTTCGAAGCTCTTCTTGATTTGATGGTTTGTGTTGAGAAATCTGCCCTTCTAGGTTTTTGTTTATAGGTGATTGGTTTGTTTTCTAATAGCCTTTAATATTTTGTTCTTCTACTGATTTTCTGGGATCTTACTATATGCCTACATGCAGATTTATTTTTGTTATGGTTAGGTAGATTTCTATATGCCTCACTTATCTGTACATCACAGCCTTTTCCCATGTTTTGGAAGTTTTCTTTTTACTTCTGTGAGTAGTCTTTTTATGTCATTTGTGTGACAACTACTTTTTTGCTGACATCTATTAGACAAATTACTTTTCTTTGTGTTGTCTTGAAGCCTTTGAATTATTCCCTAATAACTTGTTATTTTTAAGACATCTTTCATGATCAATAACTGCAATTCTGTCTTCAAGGTCTGCAAGTCTATCTTCAGTTTCTTTCAATAAGATTTGCCAGCTTTAAGTGGAGATATTAATTTCCTAGATATTTCTTTTGAATCTGTTTCATGAACTGTAACTCCTTCCTATATTGTTCACTCAAGGTTTCCATCATTTTCCTAAGCTGCTCTATTTTATCTATGTCTTTTTTACCTATGCTCAGCAGTTTCTTCACTAGGTTTGTGATTTCTTCTTTTACTTATTAGTTCTGATCTGATAACTTTTATGGCATCATGAAGTTTTTTTCTTTACTTCCATTGCTATCTGTTCAGAAATGTTAAGTGTGTGACTTCTAATTTCTTCTCATGTTGTATTTTTCAGACTTGTTCTGTGTGGGCTGAGATTGCTGTTTGCTCCTTCATCTTGACATTTTCTTGGGGTGCTCTGTAAAAACACGTTTTTTGGGTCTCATGTACTTTCTGCATTGGATGCCCCTATCCAGTGTAGGAGAATGGGACAGGGACCTGGTTTTCTCTGAACACAGATAATGAGAGAGGCAGTGGGGGATATGGTGGGTTTCTGCAGGCTCACACAGCTATACTGAAGCTTCTCTGAGGGTCATGTGTGCATGACAGCAGGTGCTGTTGTCAGGGCTGTACAGAGAACAATTAGAATCAGGACACAGAATTTGTATTATTTTATGATGGTCACCCAGAGTTAAAACACAAGAAAGTGCAGGAAATCTATCCACAACACTAAAGACCCAGAATATTCAGCCAGGGGCCTGGATCCCAAAACAATGTCCTATATGAGTCCAGATGAAAACCTAGAGCCCATGACAATGCCTCCCATGGGTCCAACTGGAGGTCGAGAGCCCACAAGAAGGACTCATAACAGTCTGTGTTATGGATCCATGCTGGGAAGGTGCAAAGATCAGTAGTGGAAGCTAGAAATTCTATGCCAGCAGCAGGAGATGTGCTGGTAGATTGAAGGTTCTACACTGAAGCCAAGAAGACATGCTCATTTAAAGACCAGGGCTGTCCTGAAAAGCACCACAGCCATCCTCAGGGACAATGAGGTCCCAAGCTCCTCCAATGATAAGAACAGTCAAAGTACATGCCAGAAAGCCAGCATGACAAGTTTGTCCTGGAGATTAAGTGGCACATGTCTTACCCTGTGGAGTTCCCAGTGGCAGGGCGAGCCCTCGGTGGAGGTTAAGTGCAGCCTTTCCCTGATGTGGGCTTGCGCTGAGTTCCTGGTGGTAGGGTGGGCAATTTCAATTGTTTTGCATTTACTTAAATATATTCTGTGGGCTAGTACATAGTCTCTTTCAGAGAATGTCACTTGTACTGCTGAGAAGAATGTGTATTCTGATGTTGTAGGATGGAACACCCTGTATACATCTATCAAGTCCATTTGTTCACAGGTGTGATTCTGTTGTGCTATTTCTTTTGCTAATTTTCTGTCTAGTTGATCTGTCCCTTTGTGTCAATTGACTTTTAAGGTCTGTTATAATTGCGTTATTGCTTATTTCATTTTCCATTTCTTTTAATACTTGTTTGTATAGCTGGGTGCTCTTGAATTTGGTGCATACATGTTTCAGACAATTATCTGTTCCTCTTGAGGTTTCCCCTAACTAGTTTGTAGTGACCTTCTTTATCTCTTCAGATCATTCTTGGTTTGAAATTCACACTGTCTGCAAATAGAATAGCTACCGCTGCTTTTTTTTTTAGTTCCTGTTGCATGAAGTATTGTTTTCCATCCTTGGACTTTCAGTCTATGAATTTCCTTTTGGGGTAGATGGGTTTCTTGTGGACAGCATATGGTTTTATGTTGTTTCTTGATCCATTCTGCCAGTCTGTTTCTTTTAATTGGTGAATTGAAGTCATTTACATTAATGGTTATAACAGTTATATATTGGTTTATTGTTGATGTGTTTTCTCTCTGCTGTTATATCTTTACCTTTCCATTGTGTTTATTTGCCTGTGTTGCTTAGTAGATTTTTCTTATATGTGTCTAGAGTATTCTTTGTAGGGTTGGTTTGGTGATCATGAAGTTCGTCATCTGTTCTTTGTCATGGAACTATCTTATTTCTCCATCCATTTTGAAGGACAGTTTTGAAGGTACAGTAGTCTGGGTTGGAAGTCATTTTCCTTTAGGATCTGAAATATTTCACTCCATGCTCTTCTTGACTTCATTGTTTGTGTTGAGAAGTTTTCTGTGATTCTGATAGGTTTTCCTTTATAGGTGACCTGTTTTATCTCTCTAACAGCTTTTAAGATTGTGTTCTTATGTTGGATTTCTGGGATGGTGATTTTTATATGCCTGGGTGTAGTTTTATTTTGGTTATGGCTCTTTGGAGTTCTATATGCTTC
>PVLA01012181.1:0-46716 GCA_004027455.1 Hydrochoerus hydrochaeris
GGGAGACTAAGGAGGGAGAATGGAGACTCTGTTTCAACAGCTCCCCACCCCCTAAAAAATGTACACAGAAAACCACATTTTGCACATCTATACATAAGAAATAACAGGTATTTGTCACAAGCTGACAAAAGGCATGTTTTAAAATTCTGTATTTCCGCTTTTATAGCAATTCAACAAAAGTAGTGTCTGAATTTTAAAATTAAGAAAGAATACATATTCATCATGAACAATGGTGGAGCCATCCCGTGTTAAGGCCTCTTCCTTGATGACATTGATCAGTTCAAAGGTACTGCTTATGGGGGCATCTGGGTTAGGCCATTTGGGACACAAAGTGCTGAACTTCTAGGACATAGTCATCCTATAACCAACACAACACCAGTCACAGTGCATCTTTCATGTCATATGTGTAGTCAGATGGATAGAACTTGCACCACTAGTGAAAATAATGCATGGATATCTCCCTATGATGAGAAAAATGAAGTCATACTCCTGAAACAATATAAATTACTTTGTCATTTAAATTATTAATATGAGAGAACCCTCCTTTATCCTTTTCACAGAAGGCAGTTAAAAGACATAAAATATTGTTTATTAAAAATCCTTAATCATCTCTGCAACATATTGCAAGGTTTACATTTCTGATGGCAGAGAAAATACCAAGGTGTAGGATATTCTTTTTGTAATTAGGTCAGTAGACCTATTTATATGCATGTGGAATCAGAGGAACTGTTACCTTTCATCTTGCCAGCTGAAAAAAGCAAATACTGGGAGAAAGAGTAAAGGGAAATGTACATATTTAAAATGAAATCTTACTCAAATGCCTAATTTCCTTGAGGGTAGTAGGTTAATCCATTGTTACCTAAGAGGATGATTCCAGGCCCCAGTATGGCTATGACAGAGCAAGTGAGATTGAGCTCACCTGTGTTGCATCAAGGATTAAGGTCATGGATGATAATTCATTCTTCATTAGCGAGACACAGTCTGTCTTTGTTGATGAGGGTGACTGTGAAAGCCTCACAGTTCATAGGTTCTTCTCGACTTGGCCAGTAGACAAACTCATCTTCTGCCTTTAAGAATCAAAGAAATATTTTAATTGTCTTGCAAAATCGTTTTTTTCTATCATTTGCCATATCTGTCAAGCCATCTTTTAAACTGTTTATAATTTTATATCCCTAGCTAATCATGCTAAGCTCAGTGGTTTTTGTAGAACTGTATTTTCTACATATCTCTTTCCTAGCAGCTTTCACCTGTCATTCTAACAGGTCCAACACTGGCTTTGTAAGGATGTATACTGCTGATTGATAAGTGTTCTGGATAGCAATTAGCATACTTAAAAAGGAGATTAGATCTAGGTCAAGTAATCTTACTTATTTCACTGTTGCTTAAGCAGTCGAAACATGACTATGCTGTTCCTGTGGAGTATATTCACAATTCTATAGTGGAATATCATTTTGCAGAGGACCTTCATAAACATTATCTTCCTGAATATTTATAATACATTAGTCAGAGAAGAATGTTTTAAAAATACATTTGCATAAAAATTATATGGAATCATGTTATACGATACATAGATAGATAGTAGAATGTTCTTATAATCAAACAAATTAGCATATGTACTATGCTACATAGTTTTTGGTGGAAGAGCAAGTAATAATCTTATCTAGCATAAATTCCAAACATAGCATAATTTTATTATCTATGTTCTTTATGTTGTACATTAGCTCTCTAGGATTTTGAATTTTATACATCTGTTACTTTGTATCTTTCACTTACATCTTCCCATTTCCTTTCCCATCCTATAACTACTATTTTGTTCTCCCAACAAACACAATTGAACCTATTACTATTTTTTTTTAAAATTGGTGAGATCACGTAGTAGTTGTCTTCTAGTGACTGGCTTGTTTCACTTAGCCTAATGTTCTCCATGGTCATCCACACTGGCAAATACAAGAGTCTATTTTTTCTTAAGACTGGAAAATATACTCTTGTATTTATTTAGTATAGTGTGTTTGTCTGTTTGTCTACAGGCAGACAGTTTGTTTGTATATTTTAGCTGTTGTGAATAGTGCTGCAGTCAGCATGGACATTCAGACAGATAGCTTTACATGGTGGTGACTTCATTTTATTTGGCTACATGAATATATATATATATATATATATATATATATATATATATATAAATTTTAACTATTTTCTTCAATAGTGTGGGTTGAACACAGGGCTTTGTGTATGTATGCTAGGCAAGCACTCTGTCAATGAGCTGTATCTCAAGTCCTGGTGATCCTGGTTTTAATTTCATTAGAGACCACTGTATTCTTTTTCCATAATGACCGTGGAGTCCACAATCCCATTTACATTCTGAGAGTTCCTTTTTTCACACTTTGCCACCCTTGTCAGTTATTTGTTGGTAACTCTTAACCTAATATAAAGCAGTAAATCATAGTGATTTTTGACTGTTTTTCCCAGATGATTAATAATATTGAGCATCTTTTTATATATTTGCCGGTCATTTTTATATCTTATTTTCAGATACATCCATTTGGGTCTCTTGCTCATTTCTTATTAGGTATATTCATTTTTCTATTACTGAGTTGTATCATTTCTTTTAAATTTTCAATTTTCAGTAGCCTTGGTATTCTGAAGCTGGAGCAGAATGTGACAAAGTGAAGAAATTGCTACTGATGGGGCACATAGTCAAATGCATGTCATTCAGACTAGGGGTTCAATCACATGCTCTTCCTTCTTGATTAAAATACTTATACTCATGAAGGCAGATTCTCAATTGTTTTTTTTGTTTTTATCTTTTGAGCTCACATGACCACATAGCAACTTTTCAAGATCCAGCTAATTCTGAGATTTAGGAATGCATGCAATTTATTCAAACTTATTTCATAAATTTCCCACAGGTTGCTACATATTTCAGAGAATTCAATAGAAAGGACTAGGGCAGGGGACAGACACAGTTGTTAAATAATGAGGTACCGGGTATGTCTTAGAGTCAGGCAACTCACAATCCAGTTGAGGTTGCGGCCCTGCCGAGAGCGGGGTTTGTGAGCCCCACTCCCCCCACAAAAAAGAATGAAAGAATATTTTAATTTTCTTGTAAAATTATGCATTTTTCTTCTGTTTTTCATATCTCACAAATCATCTTTTAAATAGTTTATGTAATTATATCTCCATCTACTCATGCTGAGCTCAGTGATGATTGTATTCTATTTTAAAACTATATTTTGATGATATCCTTTTCCTATCACCTTTCGCCTGTCACTGTAACAACCCCAGCATGGGCTGTGCAGGGATATATTACTACTAGCTGATGTATGTTATGCATAGTAAGTAGCATAGTAAAAATGGAGATTAGATCTAGGTCAGTTAATTTTACTATTTCAGAGTTGCTTAAGAGCATCCAAGACATGCTATGTGTAATCTCCTATAGATTTCACTAGTAACAATTCTGTAGTTGAATACCATTTGCAGTGAACTTTCATAAATATTTTCCTTCCTGATTTTTTATAATACATTAGTAAGATAAGGATATTTTAAAAAATATATTTTATTGTATTGAAAGCATACAGCATGATGTTTTAGTATATTATATCTATATCTATATATACACATACATGTAGTAAAAATGTTTTTATAACCATGCAAATTGGCATATGCACCATTTTCATAGTTTTGTGGGTTTTTTTTTTTTTGGTGGCAAGGGCAACTAATTTGTCATCTAGCATGAATCCCAAATGTAGCATAATTTTATTACCTAATGCTATGGATTAAAAACTGATGGTCAACTTAACAGCTGAATTAAATCAGCATGGTGCCGAGCATAGATGTTCCACCTGAGGAAAGTTGCCAGCATAAGCAACTCATCGTGGAGAAGATGAATGAGGCATTGTGGGTTTCTTTAACTATTGCTGTTTGAGCCGTTAGTTCTCCTGGAGAAGCTCTGGTCCTTACTTTGAGCACTGCTTCCTGGCTCCGGAGGAGAAGATGTGTGCCATTTAATCTTCAGGACAAACTCATCATGCTGGCTTTCAACCTACCAGCACAACTCCTTTACCCCAGTGGCATAGACTTTCTAGCTTCCACTGCTGACCTTTGGGCCTTCCCAGCATGGATCTGTAAAACAGACTGGTGTGAGTCCTTGTGAGCTCGTGACCTCCAGTTAGACTCATGGGAGGCATTGTCATGGGCTCTACATTATCATCTGGACTCATGGGGGACATTGCTGTGGGATCCAGGCCCTTGGTTGAATATTCTGGGTCTTTAGTGTTGTGGATAGATTTCCTGCACTTTCTTGTGTTAAACTCTGGGTGACCATCATAAATAATATTATAAATTTGTGTCCTGATTCTAATTGTTCTCCTCACAACCCCTGACTACAACACTTACATGTAGATCTGCTATTTTGTATCGTTTCACTTACATCTCTCCATTTCCCATCTCACTCTCATAACTATTATTTTGTTCTCTCTTCACCTTTGAATCTATTAATTTTTTTATTGATAAACTCATAGTATTTGTCTTCCAGTGTTTAGCTTGTTTCACTTTAGTATAATGATCTCCAAGGTCATCTACACTGTGGCAAATACAGACCTCATTATTAGGACCAGATAATATACCCCTGTATTTCTTTACCCTATGGGTGTCTTTGCCTATTTGTCCACTGGTAGAGAAGTTTCTCTGTTTTGGCTACTGTGGCTGATATTGCAGTCAACAGGGACATTCAGATAGTCAGATAGCTTTACATGGTAGTGACTTCATTATATTTAGCTATATGGTAATTTTTTTCCCCCAGTACTAGGGGTTAACCCCAGGGTCTTGTGTATGCTAAGCAAGCACTCTATCATTGAATTTTATTGGAAACCTCCAAACTGTTTCCATTATACAGTATACAGTCTCATTGACAGTGTGAAAGTTCCCTTTTCTCTACACCTCTGCCAACTTTGTCATTTGATTTTTTGATAATTCCTATCCTAATATGAAGTAGCAAAGTATAATAATTTTGTATTTCTCAGATGATTAATAATATTGAGCATTGTCTCATATATTAGCTGATCATTTTTTAGAGATATACCTGTTTGGGTCTCTTGGTCATTTCTTATTTGGGCTATTCATTTTCTACTATTGAATTACATGTTTTCCTTATTAGTTTTGAATATTAGTTCCTAAATAAGACATTTTTATCATCTGCCTTTATAGATGAGGACACGCTCAGTGATGTCCAAAATTGCTTATAGTCATACTGCTAAAAAATGACAAAGGACAGCCTTTTGGGAAAGAATTTATCAAAAATAAGGACATTTGCTCTAAGTACAGGATGTTCTTAATCTTGGATTTTAAAAGAGGATACATCCATAAATTCTTTCAGCTTTGAATGGTGCAAGTTTTACATGTTCATCCATTTTAAGAAAATAAATTGATATCTGGGATTCGTACAGCCTCTGAAAACTACAGATACATAAAAAAGTTAACTGTCACATAGATTGGAGACTGAGAAATATGATCATGTACACCCCCTCTCCATGTTTCTAATTAGAGCACATGACAAATTCTAGTTTGCTTGTAAGATATAGATTTTTAAAGGCCTTCTCCTGAAAAGGCCTAGCTAGCTACTATCACTGAAGTCAGAAATAATTCTAAATAATGTTCAAAACAAAGAAAGCTTTGTTTAATCTTGCATTGTTGCATTAGAAATGAGCCAACAGTCCAATAAGACTTATCACCCTTTCAAGTTTCAATATAGCTTATTGCCAAGTACATTTTTATTTTTAAAGTTCACCATAAGGGGAAGCAGATTAGCAATTGGGTTTAGTCTATACAAAAGAAGCCTGTAACTCTTGTAGGTTTTAATGTATTTGGTTCAAAGAAATGGAAGTATGGCTCTATAAACAGATACACAAGATATAAAGTCCTGATGGATATAACATCTAAATTGAACTAACTATGCATAGATGAAGCTAGGGTTAGGATTGGACATGATCCTGGATTAATTAATTAATCTTTCTGAGCTTTAATTCCCATATTTGAAAAGTAGAAATAAAACTTTGTACAACAAAGACACTTAGGATGGTAATACTGAATAGTAAATTATCTAATTAGTTAAAAAGATACCAAAAAGATTTTACTTACAGTGAAAGGAAAAGCAGAAAAAGGCTTTTGAATACAGAAACTGAACTAGAAAATCATTGTTCGTCCTGAAAGGCCAAAACCATTAAGTGCTGCTTCTTCATTCAGCAGGCACTCAGGCCTCATGGTCATTTTGCAGACAAATGTATTTGTAGATCAAAGGTACCAAGGCACTTATAAGAGTGCCTTCTGAGTTAGGAACCAGTGAATCTGGGGCCTGTCTGTACCGATGTACAGTCTTGTACAGTTACAGTCATAGTGCATAGTATGATGAGAATGATCTAGAGATACAATTTTTAGGAAAAACTGCAATGTTGAAACTTTGGATCCAGGAGCTGAGAAAGCACATATGTATGCATCTAGCCTTGCTTCAGACACTGGGATGACGTGTTTGATGGCAGTTCTTATATCCTCAATGTCTGTAGAGCATGTACCCCCCAGTCTCCCTCTAGCCTTTTCCACATAAATGAGCTCCATTATAGATGCTTTATGGTGGTTATTCTCTGGGGTTAGATAACAATAACAAAAGAGTGACACATTCAACAAATAAATGTTTTAACAGCCCTAAATGCCTCTTATTTCCATATGCCAAAGAGAAAAGATTCCCATTGCCAGCTAATTTGAAAATGTGTACTCCAGCATTTAGCTTAAGATTCTGAACTATGTTGCCATTCCATCATACAGAAGCAACCTTGGTATTCTGAAGCTGGAGCAGAATGCAGCAAAGTGAAGAAGTTGTTACTGGAGTGGGCACACAGTTAAATGCATGTCATCCAAACTAGGGGTTCAATCACACGCTCTTCCTTCTTGATTAAAATACATATTCTCATACTCATGAGGGCAGATTCTCATTGTTTTTTGTTTTTATCTTACAAGCTCACATGACCATGTAGCAACTTTTCAAGACCCAGCTAATTCTGAGATTGAAGGATAAATGCAATTTATTCAAACTTATTTCATAAATTTTCCCACAGGTTGCTACATATTTCAGAGACTTCAATAGAGAAGGACTAGGGCAGGGACAGACACAGTTGTTTAGTCAGTCTTAGTGATTCATAGGTTATACCCAAATAGCCTTTCCTATCACTTGCCTGCAGTGTGTCTGACTTGACTAAGGAATAGGAAAAAAAATAATGAAACATTGTTAGTACTTCTGATAAAATATTTTTTCTGAAAGACATTGGTATGTTGTGGAGTGTGGGACATTTATAATAAAATGGTTAAAAGTATAGGCTCTGGAGATAGATGCTTTGGCTTCAGTGGGTTTTTTTTTTAAATCGGATTTTATTGGTGCATTTAGATATACATAATGATCACATTCATCATAGAGAATTTGTACCGGTACATGATATAACTTGATTCTCTTTCTTTCATTCTCCTCCCCTTCCTTCAATCCCTTCTTCCCTCCCCATTTATGAAAGCTTTGTTTCCTTTTTTCACTTATTTTAACTTTTTCCTTTTTTCCTTTCCTTTTCCCGCTTCCCTTGTTTTCCTCCCCATTTGAACAATTTCTTCCTATTTTACAATACCTAGTACACATTTTTGTCTTTATACTTGAGGATTCTCACACCAGAGAAACTGTGTTTTTTGTTTTGTTTTGTTTTTTCTTAAGATTTTTTGAGTTGCTGCAGTGGGTTCTGCATGGAAACTTAGTTCCCTCAGTTTTCTCAGTTGTTAATTGAGGTAGTAATTGTACCTGTGAGGGTTGAGTAATGATGTTTGTCCCACATGACATACAGCAGATAGGAAATATGTCTAAAGTCCTATTAATTAATTAATGAAAAGGAACCTTTTCAAAATCTTCTACCACATGCCACAATAAAGTATTATAGAAAGGTAATAACACACCACATATTCATGTCATGGAACTTACAGAGACAATATTGTAATTCTGTGAAGTGAATCTGTATAATATTCAAATCTACATTCCCTCCCAAGCTATACAGACACTTAGCCCTGTGGCAAGGTATGCTCGGCACTTATATGCCTAGCGTCAAGGACTCATTAATATATGGCAGATGTGCTTTACTCACCAAGCTCTGGTTGTCTGGCAGCATGACAATGATCTGTGCATTATGATCCCAAATCATTCGCCAGAAATCTTTTATGGTATGTGGCAAAGGATGCTGGTTTATAATAAATTCATTGCTGTAATATCCTTTTAGTTAGGAAGAGGAAAAATCAGCAATTATGGGTATTTTACTCTAACTTTGTGGTACTAAAATAAATTTATGAAACAAGACAGCATTGTTTTGACCACACTAAAATAACTGAGAAAGGCATTTAGTAGTTTTCCCATGTACTTCCACTAACACTGTACAGACAGTTTTCTCTTCACATTCAATTTACTTCAAGTTGCTCCTGCTATTTTTATTTAACAGTAATTTCAACATTTGTTCAAAGGCTGGATGGGTGAAATTAACAATAAATTCCTTAAGCATTTTGCTTCATTTAGACATTTTTATATGTCTACTGTTTGAGAATCTTTTGTCAAAAGTTTCAAAATACAGAAATCTCTATGCTTTTGATATTACCTATTGAGAAATTATTTCAGAATGAAATCTGTAGGTGGTATTTGTTCTTTAATACCTTTTGGTTTAATTGGTTTATTTATGACTAATGGTTGATTCTCATTAGGATTTAAGAAGCATTATTGTAATCTGTTCCTTTCATTCCAGCAAGACCTACTCAAGCTTGCTCTGCTATCATATAGAAAAAAAAAACAGTATATTTACCTTAATATACAAAGGAATGAACAGTCCTTTCCAAGAATTTACTTAATGAATAACATAGCTCCCTGGCACTCTGTCTAAAGACTTACCTATACAATATGTTTAAGCAAGCTAAAGTGCTATCAGCTAAGGCAGAATGTAACATGAAATTGTACTGGACATACTGAAGCCACAGGCAGCATAAAAATGAAATACTACTATGGGAGAGGTTTTCATAGAAAATCACTAAGCAAATACTCTGTACAAACATGTTGGGTTTCAGATAACTTCTAACTTTAGTTTGATGTATAATTAACACCAATATCTTGTCCTTTGCTCTTTTTTTCAGCCCTTTATCCCTTTCTCATTAAAGTCTTAGAAAACAGTGGCCTCCTCGGTAATGACAAATCTTTCTAGTGCTTACCCATGACTGTGTCTGAAGTGCACACATAGTGTCTTCTGTTCTGTCCTGAATTATTTATGCAAGAGTCACTACCAGTCATGTTTCATAGCTAGAATATTTCAATGATACAATACCAGTTATACAAATTAAGCCAGAAGTGTTATTGCCACAGTACTGACAACTTTATTAATATTTGTAAGTTGAAATATGGCAGAAAGAAACATCCTTGCATGTTGAGGTGAACTGAAACTTGATTTCACAGCATACTCAAGCTCTTTTAGCTGAATTAAACATAACATTTTCCCTTTGCTAGTAGCAGCTTCCTTATGTAATACATAAAAGCCAGTTTACAACATATGAACACACTGAACCTAATCAAACTGACTTTAAGATCTTTCATGGTACAATGAAGAGTTTCTTCTCTTTCTGTTCTTTTGTTTATTACATTCTTTCTGAGCACTAACACATTCCATATAGCTTGCATTAATGTGATGAGCTATAAAAGAAAAGTGACATTTCAGTCTTCATTTAAGGTCATAATTGATAGCAGTTGCTTAACAATTTGAAACAATACCAGTAATCAGATTGCTACCAAAGAAAGACATTTTCAGGAATGCCAAAGAATTCTCTCATGCCTCAGTACAGGTTCTTCTGTTAGTGATCTTGGTTGTGTCCTTGTGTAACTTCTGTTAGGCACTAGGCTCCTAGAATATAGGGTCATGTGCACAATATTGATTGAACTATATGGATTTTTCTATTATAGGTTATTATTGCTATTGTGAATTTTGACTGTAACAGGATGCAAAGTGCCTACACTAGAAACAAATATTTAATGCTGTTAGGAGTCAATGATGTTCCTAGAAAGTAAAAACAACTTAATCTATTGTTAGTACTTTTCCATTTAACTGAGATTGTTCTAAAGCCATTATGAATGATCAGATCCAATAGCGTAGTTATTTTTCTTATATATATGTAGAGTGGTTGAACCATTTTGTCAATACAGTATTTTTATGTGGATGCATATGGGTGGTCTATATTGATTATAGGGGGATGGTGAGCTGTATTGCTATTATTGTGGCTCTAGAGGTAATTTTTGTTTTTTGGGGTTTCTAATTGATTTTTCTTCTATTTGAATTGTGAAGTGTTTGATACTTGTAAAACACTCAGTTACCTGGCTACCAACTGAATAGATTGATTTATTCAATGAATTATCAAGATATGTGTAAACAAAATGAATGGGTTGAATATTCTTTATCTGAAATGTTTGGAACCAGCAGTATCAAATTCTTTGGGAGAATGGAATATTTGTATAAATATAACATATGCTATCTGGGGGATAGAAATCAAGTCTAGATATCAAATTTATGCTTCATATATAAATAACCTGAAGATATTCTTATATACATTTTTAATAATTTTGTACATAAGATAAAATCTCATGTTGTAGAAAATAGTCTATGGTGATACACTCAAAGTTTTAGATTTTGGAGCATTTGGATTATAGGCTTTTTAATTATGAATACTCTTATTAGTCTTTTCAGTTCTTTCTTTGCACATAATTTTTATCCATAAGTAATTTTTCAAAATGGAAAAAAATAAGTCAAATCTGTTCCATTTTAACTTTCATGGTGAAACTTCCATAGACTCCAAAAATTTTGGTTGAATCTGTGCTTCAAAAATGGAAAAAAGGACAGAATTAAGAAATGTCAAACTCATTTTAAAACATGATGATGCGAGGTAGGTCTGCACGGCTGCGCAGACTGGCAGAAACAGACTGGCAGAATGGATCAAGAAACAATGTCCAACTATATGCTGTCTACAAGAAACCCATCTAACCTAAAAGGAAATTCATAGACTGAAAGTCCAAGGATGGAAAACAATATTCCAAGCAACAGGATTCCTGCCCCCCCCAAAAGCAGGGTAGCTATTCTGTTTGCAGACAATGTGAACTTCAAACCAAGAATGGTCTGAAGAGATAAAGAAGGTCACTACATACTAGTTAGGGGAAAACTTCAAGTGGAAGAGATAACAATGTTAAATATATATGCACTGAATTCCAGACCACCCAGCTATACAAAGCAAGTATTAACAGAAATGAAAAATCAAATAAGCAATAACACAATTATAATAGGAGACCTTAACACACCATTGACACAAATGGACAGATCAACTAGACAGAAAATCAACAAAGAAATATCAGAACTGAATCACACCTATGACCAAATGGACTTGATAGACATATACAGAGTGTTCCATCCAACAACATCAGAATATAATTCTTCTCAGCAGGATATGGGACATTCTCTAAAATAGACCATATACTAGCCCACAGAACATGCTTAAGTAAATGCAAAAGAATTGAAATTATCCCATGCATGTTATCAGAAGATAGCACCATGAAACTGGAAATTAATGATAAAAAAATTGCAAAAATCCCACTAACACATGGAAATTGAATAATACATTCTTGAGCAATCAATAGGTCACAGAGGAAATTAAAGAAGAAATTAAACAATATCTACAAGCAAACGAAAATACAAATACAACTTACTGGAATCTGTGGGATGCAATGAAAGCAGTACTTAGAGGAAAATTTATTGCACTGAGTTCCCACATTAGGAAAACAGAAGGAACACAAATAAACAACCTGATACTATACCTCAAACAGCTAGAAAAAGAAGAGCAAGCCAACCCCAAAGCCAAAAGAAGGGAGGAAATTATAAGGATTAGAACAGAAATTAATGCAATAGAGACTAAGAAAACAATACAAAGAATCAATGAATCAAAGAGTTGGTTCTTTGAAAGAATAAATAAAATTGATAAGCCCCTAGCCAACCCTATTAAAAAAAGGAAAGAAAAGACTCAAATTCATGCAATACAGAATGAAAAAGGTGAAATCACTACCAACTCTGTGGAAATACAGAAGATCATCAACACCTATTTCAAAAACCTCTACTCTCATAAGTTTGATAACACAGAAGAAATAGACAGAAACATAGGAACCACCAAAGCTGGATCAAGAAGATATAAAACTGCTGAATAACCCAATTTCTATTAATGAAATTGAAAATGTAATCAAATCCTTACCAACAAAGAAGAGCCCAGGCCCAGATGGATTCACTGTGGAATTCTACAAGAAATACAAAGAATACTTAATGCTGACACTCCTCAAACTGTTCAATGAAATTGAAAGGAAAGCAATTCTCCCTAAGTCATTCCTGGAAGCAAATATTACTCTAGTACTAAAACTTGATAAAGACCCAACTGAAAAAGAGAACTACAGGACGATCTCCCTAATGAACATAGATGCAAAAATTCTCAATAAAATATTGGCAAACAGTATTCAGCAAATCATCAAGATGATTATATACCATGACCAAGTGGGATTCATCCCAGGCATGCAGGGATTGTTCAGCAAAATGTAATCCACCGTATCAATAGAGCCAAAAAAAAAAAAAAAGAATCACATGATCATTTCTATAGATGCAGAAAAAGCTTTTGATAAGATCCAACATCCATTCATGATAAGAACCTTACAGAGAATTGGAATACATGGTCTCTACCTCAATATGATAAAGGCCATCTACAACAAACCAACAGCCAGCATCATATTAAATGGCCAAAACCTGAAAGCCTTTACCTTAAAATCAGGCATGAGACAAGGATGTCCCTTATCACCGCTTCTATTCAACATAGTACTGGAAATACTAGCCAGAGCAATTAGACAAGAGAGAGAAATAAAAGGAGTAAAGATAAGAAAAGAGGAAGATAATCTATCATTATTTGCAGATGACATGATACTCTACATAGATGACCCCAAAAACTCCATCGAAAGACTCTTAGATATAATAAATAAATTCAGCAATGTAGCTGGATACAAAGTCAATACTCAAAAATCAATAGCATTCCTATACACTAACAACAAAATCACCAAGAGAGAAATAAGAGAAGCCACACCCTTCACACTAGCATCCAAAAAAATGAAATACTTAGGAATTAATTTAACAAAAGAAGTAAAAGAGCTATACAGGAAAAAGTATAATACCCTGAAAAAAGAAATCAAAGAGGACCTCAGCAAATGGAGGTTCATGGATAGGAAGAATAAATATTGTGAAAATGGCCATCCTCCCAAAATTGTTATATAGATTCAATGCAATCCCAATGAAAATACCACTAACATACCTCACAAATCTAGAGAAATCACTCCTAAAATTCATCTGGAACCAGAAGAGACCTAGAATAGCAAAGGCAATTCTAAGCAACAAAGCCAAGGCAGGAGGCATCATAATCCCTGACTTGAAGTTATACTATAAAGCTACCGTAATAAAATCAACATGGTACTGGAATAAAAACAGACCTGAAGATCAATGGAATAGACTAGAAGATACAGCTACGAACACACTTAGCCACCTTATCTTTGATAAAGGGGCCAAATATGTTCACTGGCAGAACAATAGTCTCTTTAATAAATGGTGCTGGAAAAACTGGCTCTCCATATGCCAAAAAGTAAAACTAGACCCATGCCTATCACCATGTACTAAACTAAAATCTAAATGGATCAAAGATCTAAATATTAAACACTAAATCTGTTGGAAGACAAAGTAAGTAGAAATCTTGAAGACATAGGGATAGGTAGAGAATTCATGAACAAGAATCAAACTGCACAGGAAATACTTCCCAGAATCAATAACTGGGATGATGTCTTATTAAAGAGTTTCTGCATGTCCAAAGAAATCTCCATCAGAGTGAAAAGAAAACCCAAAAACTGGGAAAAAATCTTAACAAACTGTCCCTCAGAAAAAGGACTTCTGTCTAGAACTTACAAAGAATTAAAAAAATCAGACCCCTGAAATTCAAAGACCCAATCCAAAAATGGGCATCTGAGATGAACATACAGTTCTCAGATGAAGAAATACGAATGGCAAATAAATACATGAAAAAAATGTTCAACATCATTGGTCATTAGAGAAATGCAAATTAAAACCACACTGAGATTCCATCTCACTCCAGAAAGAATGGCCAGGTTCAACAAAACTACCAACACCAAATGCTGGAGAGGCTGTGGGGGAAAAGGAGCTCTTCTGCACTGTTGGTGGGAGTATAGACTGGTGCAACCACTGTGGAGGTCAGTCTGGAGATTCCTCAAAAAGCTGAGATTGGAAGTCCCATTTGACCCAGCTATTCCACTTGTTGGCATATTCCCAGAAGAACTGAAAACATCATACCACAGTTATATATGTGCACCCATGTTTATAGTGGCACAATTTGTAATAGCCAGATTTTGGAAACAACCTAAGTGCACATCAACTGAGGAATGGATAAAAATATTGTGGTACTTTTATGCAATGGAGTACTACAATTTTTACTTCCAGGAGTCTTAAACCAGATGGGACAGAGAGAACATTGACCAAAATGCCCAGTGGGACTTCCCAGGTATCTTTCTCCATAAAACATCTTCAGAGCTATACCTGCTTGATACCACTAACTTTGTTTTGTCTGGCTTGTACTTGTGGGCAAACTTTGTACTTATGTACAAAAATACTTTGTGGTTGTGTGCACTCTGTTGTTGTCTCACTTAGCCAGATGGAAATCTTCAGGGCAAGAACTCAAATTTATCCTGGAACCTTTATCCAGAAAATGTACCACTCAGTACCTGGTAGACAAGTTGTTTTATCTCCTCTTAATGGCTAACCATTGACTGTTAAGTGGTATTTCTCCCTACCCCTATAGAGGAGTACTTTGACTAACTCCAGGCCACTGCTGAGGTGTTTGGGAGGATGTTTGCCCTGAATACCATCAACATTATTAAATGCCTCTGTATGGTAGAATCTGAGCTAGCTGAGAAGGCTCTAGATCAGTGGTAGCAAACTTTTAGAGGTTTCACGATACAGCATGCTGCAGCATGTGAGCCATAGATTTGCCACCACTGCTGTAGACACACCATAAGGATCATGTGGAGTACACAGTACTTTCATAGAGGGCTCCTGAGTTTGTTCCTGCTTCTTTTGTTTTCAGCCAAAGCACAGCACAGTTAGGTCACTGGCTATAGTATGATTATTTGATTCTGACTCTGGCTGATCACAAAGCACTTTGGAATCAAGCTTGACCATGTGGGTTTGATTCCAATAGCACTGGTTTTAAACCATGCTGCTGCCATTTCAAAGCTTGGCCCTTTCTCACCTAAAATAGGACAGCAAGATAGCACCCATCTGGGGGAAAAATTCTGAGGAAGGAGTGACTCCTTACATGCATAGTGCCAAGTAAAGGCAGGTAGGCTGTCATCATCCCACATGAATGGATGTGAGGGTGATGCTTCTACTATCTTATCTCAACATAGGGTTTCACTTTATTACTGTTAGTATTACACAAAATCCTTTTTTTTGGGGGGGGGGGTCTTTCTTACATAGCCTATTAGTCTCTGTGTTCATGAAATAGCCTTAATAGTTTTTTTTGTAGCCTGTTACCAGTTTTCCTTTTTAGCAGAGTTACCAAAAAAGAATGTTTATTTTAAAATACTTCAAATTTTTGCTAAATTAGAAGGCAGCAGTATACTGGCCAGATTTTGTGCTATCTTATTCCTCCCTTACTATTGATGCTTCGCTGTTCTTTTGAAAAGAAGGGATATTCTTCCTGTTCTGAAAAGCTTCAATATTAAAATTCCCAACTCAGGGAAGGCTGTGAAGTGACACCAGAAAAATGTCTTTTTCCTACCTGTCATCTCCAGCCCACCCCCATAACTGTCAACCAGTGATATTTAAGCTATAAACTTTGATGGAGGTAAGGAAGGATTTTAACCAGACTATATTTTTAAAGGATAGAAGTAGGCTATAGCAGTCCACTATTAGTTAACTGGCATGATTTTGCAAAAAGCCTACTTGAAGATGGATCAAGGTTACAGAGGTGTAGTTGATTATTTTGAATAATTAAATGGTGTCAAAACCAGCTGTGATAAGCAGCACTGGAGTCTCCAATCATAAATACTTGAGAAACCAGAGTTGCATTTGATCATCCTGATCAAATTCTGCTCTCTAGAGGATAAACGTTTGTCCTGAATACCATCAACATTATTAAGTGCCTCAGTATTCCTGCTCAGCCATCCAGCTAACAGTCTTAAACTAAATCACTTTAACTTCACATACATTGGCTGTCCTCATGAATACAAAATGTTTGATTTAAACCTTATTCTTTGTAGTTGAGTATAAGCATGTTTTGGAGGGCATTTCATAGCAGTGTTAAATACTTGACATGTTTTTATTCCATGATTTTGCAGAATAAATCAGAGGATCGTTTCCTTTCTATCACCATTATTTTTATTCTTCCCCAAAACAAGAAGAACTAAGAGAAAGAATTTCAAATGAGTTGTCAATAGAATTTCCTTCTTGATGGCCTTTGGGGATTCCAAATCTGCACAGAGACAGTGGATTCAGGTCCTAGTTCTATTTCCTGTTTTTACTCTACAGGATAACTGCACCTCCCAGATCTGTGGTTCCTCCATGTTCCCCAAGTGCTTCACAGCTTTCTTTGAGCCCCACAACCAATTGTGTGAGAAAGGTAGGCAGATTAGTTAGTATCATCATTTCCATGTTAAAGTAGCAATGAGACAGAAAAGAATCGATTTACCCACAAAACTAGAAGACAGCTGAGCTGCCATGAAAACTTGGCCTCCTCGGTGCAACTCTTGCTGCCAGAGCTGTGCCTCAGTGAAGAAAAGGGCAGTCTGTTTAATAGCTGCTCATTGACACCCTGTCACTGCTGAACTGGCACAGGACCCAGAGTTGGCAGAGCGATGCATGCCACGCTCTACCTTGTTTCCTACAAACCAGTTTTTAAAAATCGGAAAGCAGCATTAACCCATGTTGTTCCTCCAAGGCTTAATAATCATGAAAACAAGTATCAGTGATTTGTTTCTTTCTTAATGATTCACTTAAACCATAAGTATATTTATGTTTTATTTTTCTAAGAACTTTATGGACTGGCTAATACTGATGGGGTTTTTCAAAATGTGGAAACTGAGGAGAATAAGATATGGAATGACTGAACCAGAGATCATGAAGGTCCCTACTTGCAGTGCCAACACCCAGATACTCAGGTGCCAACCCAGCTATCCCCCCATCTATTGTGTGTAAGGCAGAAATGACATTAGTCTAGAGAGCTGTGCATTGTGACTATTGATCCCACTTACAAGACAGATGAAGAAGGAACCACAGGAACCATTCTCATTCATTTCCCTTTTCTCTACTATTAAGTCTGCTCTTTAATGGAAACACACTTTTGGGAAAAATGCAACCAACTCTTTAACTTAGTTTTACTTGGAAAAGAAAGCCTATAAAAGTCACAATTTAAAAAATCTCAAATTTCCATACTTATTTGTTATGATTCAATAAATGTACTTTGAGTTTATAAAAATCTCTGTGAAGTAAAAGTTAGGTTTCTAGAAATTAGTTACTAATCTTGAAACATACCTCAAAATGCTTGGAAGAACCTATGCTTTTTATTATAATATAGCTCATTGATGTATTTGTGTGACAGGAATGACTTTGATGTCATCTGAGGGAATAAAATGATATCCAGAGTCACAGAGAATGCTTCCAAAAAGAAAATGGCATCTATAAAGCAAATTATACTTCCTCAAGGCAAGTACTTGATTTTTGCAGAGTGATATAATTGTGTCACCTGAAATAGATATCCTAAAGAAAGATCTTAGGATTTATTTTACATTAGAATCTTATTAGGACTTTTATTGCCTACAAGTCACATTAAATATTAAGGTTTTTAAAAGGTACATGCATAAAGAAAATGGATTTATATACAATGGAGTACTACTCTTCCATGAACAAGAGTAAACTGGAGACAGTTTAAGGTAAATGGGTACACCTCAAGACCATAATTTTATGTGAAATTAATTTAGACACAAATGTTTTGTGCATTGTTTCGCCTGTGTGAGAAATTGAAAGGGTAAATAAGGAGATGTAGGAAAAATACTGGGAAATAGAAAGAACATGGTCAAACAGGAAGGAGAACAAGGGAGGGGAGAGGGGATAAGGAAAGGCTGGGAAAGGGATTAAAGAAGAGAATGAAAGGAACAAAAAGGTAAACAAAGCTTTTTTAAATGGGGAAGTGAAGTGTTGAAAGGAGGGAGCAGAGTGGACAAAGAGGAATTAAGATATATTATGTACAGGTACAAACTCCCTATGATGAATATGATCATTACATATTGCAAATGTATACTGAAAAAAGTACATGGAAAAATTTTTTATATTGAAATGACTACATCATAGTCACAAAAAGTCTGAATTATTAGTGATACCTATTTTTCAAGAAATGTTGTCACCACTCTTTTTTTAAATGGCTATTGCATGAGGTCCAGTTTAAAGTTTTTGAAATTAAGTTTTATTTTCTGCTTTTTAAATCTCCACATTTATTTGTACACAGATGCCCTTGTACCAGCTGGCTCTGGGTACAGTGCCATTTAATCTTTTTGAAAATTTTACTTCAAGATAAGTGTGCCTACCTGATGCCAAATAGTCAGTTTGACTGAATTAACTGGAATTTTGGGGATTAACAGACTAGTTGTAGATGTAGGAAGACTCCACATTCCAATTTGTTGTAATGGTGTCACATCCAAAGGCCATTTCCAGCTCACGATTCTAACGTGTTGGAGGCTTATTGATGGAGCCCAGTCTGATCCTGGAGCACTTCTGCAGAGCAGCCACACCCACCTCAGTAGAGTTCCTCAACCTCACCACCCAATCCCTCAACCCTCCCCTGCAAATATTTCCTTTTAAAAATACTCTACTGAATTTGAGATAAACAACAGACATGACATTTACTTTATTCAGAGTGAAAGATCTTTGGCAAACGCACAAATATCTAAACTGCCACAGATGCTTTTCTTAGCAAAGGGTATGAAGATCTGTATGTGTAAATGAGGTCCTACTTTGGCAAGAATTTTATAGATCCTGGCCTCACAATCTGATTTCTCTTCATCTGGTGACAGTTACCATTGACAGTGTCATTCCCTCTCTACTTTCTTTCTAGAGAGCATAGTTCTAGGGTGACTTTTTGCATCTATCGAGATTGTCAAACTTGAATCATTCTTAGGTGGAAAATGGCATCTCTTATACTTTAAGAAAGGTGACTTATATGTCCATAATCCAAGTTTCTTAATATAGAAATATTTATTACATAGGTGATATTCTATATGCACCAATTCTCTCTGTGTGAACAATTTGAATCCTAACAAATTTAACAGGCAACCTTTTGAAAAACAATTGCCAAGTTATTTGCAAATATTTCAGAATTGAAGATGTTCATGAATATGCAATCATTTGATACACTCAAGAAATGTATAAATCTCCTGATGTAACCAGCATTAACGAACCAAACAGTCCCCTAGAATATTTAGTGGAATGCACTATTCAAGGAAAAACTTCCTAATTTATCTGATGACTTCAATTAAAATGTTTAGAACTAAGAAAATACTGCAGTAAAAAGTAAGAATGAACGCTAAAGTTAAGCTGAGGAAAAATCCAGTATGTACAAGTTGAGGAGTCTCTGAAGGATTAGTCCAGAAATGATCTTTGGACAGGATGCTTGGGGCACACCTAAGCCCATCCACACCTAGAGCAGTGGTGGTGAACCATTTAGAACTTTCAGTGATACCAGACTGCTGCTAGATGTGTACCAGAAGAAGTTCCTACGCAATTCTCTAGAGTATACAGACTACAGCAATTCTCTCTGTATCCAGAAACAAAGGATGAATCACATTCCAAAGACAGAATCTCACAGTGATATAGCAAAGAGAGGACCACATTTATCCTAAAGGGATAGTTTAGAATTTATCATTGCTAATAAACGGATGGTGCCATAATTAAGGACATGCACTCCAGCTCAATGTAGTGAGCCTTATATATTTTGCCACATAACACAAAGGATTTTAATGATTTTTGGCATTGTAAAGGTTGGTGACCACTTAAAACTATTGAAGCAAATGTTTTCAGACTCATATTTTGTTATTTTTTTTCCTAAAAAGGGTTCCAGTATAACATCCAAGCTAATGTCACACATGCCTAATCAGTTTGCCTACTAACCGCATGACTAGATGCAGCTAAAATCCAGCAGAGCTCAGCAAGATACTCATGGAAATACATGACTCACTGTTATATGCAATTTACATCTTTAGATCCAAGGAGGCCTAGTCACACCCTCTGGGTTTCCAGATACTTCCAATAACATCAGGCAAAAACCAGATAGGCAGCTGCACATACAGATGTATGCTGTGCTGCCCCCACCCCATCAGCTACCCAGATAACACATCATTTGTCCTTCACACAAGATAAAAGCTAAGGCCATAAATCTTTTTTTCTCTATATTTATGATGAATATAGTAACTAATCAGAAGTCCTAATCGTTCTCATCTCATACAGCTTTTCCATTAAGTTGTCTCAGCCTGAGCCAGATGATTATAAAATTAATGTAACCAGCAGAAGGCTAAGCAATTTAGAGCAGCATCACTGGCTTGATCTGCTGACTTTTTATCTGGAAAAATCCTCTGGATAGGAAGAAAGTGTCCAGCTAGAAGGTATTTTTTTCAACTAAATGTCTGAGTTTCACTGGAGACTGGAGAACTTCAGCATGATTAGTGGCTGATGCTTTAGTGTACTTAATATTATTTTTACATTCCCTTATGGGAGAGAGAACAAGTTGAGATTCACTCAGGCTGGTTTCTGCTCATGGGGCACATTTGTGTTGGAGAAAGGGGAAGTGAACTAAGAAAATAAGGGTAAGAGCAGCATGTAACTGCAAGGTGAACATTACATATGGCATAAAAGGAGTGGATTTAATGACTTAGATAGATGAAACAATAGCACTGATTTGGTGAGAGGGAGAGACATCCAAAGAAAAAAGATGGCCTGAATCAATGTAAACAGGCTTTCACCAACCACAGGCTGGGTAGGAGACTTATGCCAACTATGTAAAGACATAGTTGGCATAATGAGAACATGGCCACCATTTCTTGAGCCCTGAATGGATGCCAGATACCCTGATAATGTTTTATGTTTTCCATGTATTTATCTTTATAAGAACCAGGTAATGGGAACATAGGCAAATACCTATAAGGAGACTTGAGGCAATTAGGTAGCAAATCTGAGATTTCAAGCCAGGTACACTCAACCCAAAGCCCTTGATCCTTCCTATCAGCTGTTTTTTATATTGTTTCTCTTCCCTCTCAAAGCAATTTGGAGGAACAGCAAAGCATTGGACAGAATATCTTGTCCCATCTGATAAAACGTCACTTTATAATTCTGTGCCAGTATTTTCATTTATAGAATTTACAGATAATAGGTAGCGGCCTCTATTTATTATCTCTAAATCACTGTATTGTAGTATATTTCAGATATTCAATGGAGAATCAGTCTCTGGAGAATATGCTTATTTTTACTAAATATGATTGTGTAAGCTTATTTCCAAGATTTTAGCTTTTTGCCCTTAGAATTCAGCTGTAAATAAGCAACCTTTTACTGGTGTCAATCTACAACAAAAACCTTATATTAGTCTCTGGCTTTTAGGGACCAAAAACAGCATTAAAGAGGGTGAACTGGCTGTGTGTGTAATTCCAGCACTCTGAAGGGTGAGGCTGGAGGACTGCAAGTTCAAGCTCAGCCTGGGCAATTCAGCGAGACTGTCTCAAAAACTAAAAGGGGCTGGAGATGTAACACAGTGGTAGAGCACCACTCTACCAGCATCTTGAAGAAAAAAAGTGGGTGAACTGAAGACAGCAACTGCTGAGAAGAAACACCAAGCCTGAGATACCTGACCTTCCATACAACACTGCTGGAAATAGAGAACAATGTGTTTGAACACAAAGAAAAGCTGTTTCCAAAATCGGTTGATAGGTCTCTGTTGTACTAGCGTGTTCAGAACTTTCAAAGGCAAATCACTAGTACTTCATCCTTTCTCTAAGCAGTTTGTTTTGATTAACCTCAAGGAAAATGAGATACATAAACAAAGAGAAAATGTTAAGTTTGTTGTTCACTAACTGTGCTTCAATATCAGGAAGGAAAACTCAGAAGCCAAGGCTGTCCCTGAATGTACAGCACAGGGAGGGACTGCATGGGGCCTAGATCCTGCCTGCTGCACCAAAGAAGGCCACCAACCTGTCCCTCAGGCAGCCTGAGGGAATAGTATGGGTAAAAAAGCTAGAGCTAGGCTACCTGCAGTGTCCTACCTCTCTGGGATTCCCTTCCCTCATTTTGAAATGCAGTAATAACAACATCAATTCTTAGATGTTATGGAAAGTAAATACAGAAAGTACTGTTGGAAGAGTATGGTGGTATTTAGTGAATATTTAATAATCATGAGTTCTCATCAGGTGGCACTTGCTTTTTATGCCTGACTCTATAATCTGGAGGCTGTATATCCTTCCATTTCATAGATAGGAAACTGACACAGAGACACTTCAGAGACCACTGACATCCAGAGATGGAGCCAGGCTGATTCAGAGCCTGGATTCTCCTCTATGACAGTTCCTCTGTACGCCTCACACTTGAAAGGAACTTTCCAACAAAAAGGGTTGAAATGATATGCTTTAAGTTTCAGTTCCCTGGAAAAATCACTGTGGCAGGCTGGTCACCTTGACAATGGCAGAAAAATAAAGGTGCTACACACTGAGTTCATTGGTTTCTGGGCTGTTTAAGGAAAAGATCCCTTCTTGCTTATATTTTTATATGTGCTATCTATATATCTATAGGTCCTTAAGTCACCTACACTGCAAAGTTTATTTGGCCCTTAGTAGATCTCTCAAACCTATTCCAACTTCCTAGGACCTGAGTCCTTCAGTGTGGAGAATATAAAAATCCCCAACACAGTACTTAGCTCAGGTCAGAGCAGCTCAGACCTTCCTTAGTCCCCTCCCTTCCCCAGTTCCCATAATTGGGCCATTATCAGGCAAACTAACCACAGCTCTACAGACCTCAAAGCCAAGCCTTGTCCCTTCTAGTAGGTCCCATCAGGTCTCTCAATTAGATCCCCACCCAAGTAGGAGAGAAAAAACTCCCCCAAACAGATCTGTTGTTCATACCTGGAGGAGCATGATACTCAACAGGAAGCCAGCAGCTGTCGCCACACAGCTTAACTTGCAAAGAGCTGGTTCCATAAAAAACCACAATGCTATGCCTGGCAGCATCCTTTGTACCCACTACTACTCTGTCTATAACCTAGCCTTAGACCCCCTACTCAGAGATCCCAAGTTTTGCACCCCCCACAGCAATATATCCGTGGTCTCAGTTGCACTTTGGTTTAGTCTAATGGTTCCCTTCCTGTGGTCTTTCTCAGCTCACAGATGCTAAGTTCAGGTTTTTGTGCTTGGTTATTCCTCTGTATCAAATTAGGAAGATAAAGCAAACATGAGATAAAAAGAGCATTATCAAGATTGTATTCCTGAATTAGGACACAACTTAGGAATGATACAGATTTTTATCTACATCAGACTCTTAGAATGCAAGCAGTGTTGTGGAGATTGGAACATTTTGTTTCCTACCATTAAAATAAATCTCTTTATGTATATATATTTTAAAATTTTTATTTTAAGTAGAATAAAACCAAGAAAAGTAAAACAGAATAAAGCCAATCAAAACAAACCAGAGTAAGTGACACAGGACTTCAAAAACAATAGGAAATCAACAATGGTCACCATAATGCCTCCTGCTGTTTTCAAAATAGCTGTAATCTATAGACATAGTAGCTGTAACCTTCAGATATAGTAAAAATCAAACAAAAAAATAGAATAGAACCAATAAAAACAAAACAATAAATACAATATAGGACTTCAAAATAAGATAATAGCAAATCCAAAATGGCTTCCATAATACATCTTGTTATCTTTGAAATAACTGCCCATGCCATCAGATACAATAAAATCAAACAGAAAAACAGAACAAAACCCAACTCAACAAAACAATGAAAACGATACAGAACTTCAAAACAAGACACTAGAGAATCAACAGAGGCCACCACCCACAGAAGGAGAGCTCCCATAGATCCTACACTGTGTATTACCATCCTCTAAATAGATGATAAGACCACTGGCTTTAGACCTGCAAAGCCAATAAAACAATAAACACTACAAGCATTAAATTTTATTCCATCTCAATAGCCATTATTGCAGCCTGTGTTTCTCCAGATCAGCCAGTGGCTTACATTGGGTGGGGGGTGTTTGGCATGTCTTGTTTCCCATCCTGTGTGCCAGAAGAGGCTGGCATCTGGCTCTCCTCCGAGCAATCCATGCATGATGCCATTTTGCAGGGAGGGCTTGTTTCTTGGTAACTTCTTGTTCTCTTCCCCTGAAGTCCACAAATCTGGACTCAAGAACTCTTTTCACTAGGTCAGTAAAGAAAGAGCTTTAATCAAAAGGCCATTGAAATCTCCTTTTGAGATAATGTCTGTATAAATAAAATATGCCAGCAAGGTTTGGTTTAATCCCAAAGGTTGTCAACTCATGTTTAAAACATTTTTATTGCTGATTTACTATCATCTTGTTTTTAAGTCCTACCATGCATTTGTTCTTCTATTTTGATTGGTTCTATCCTGTTGTTTTATTTGATTTTATTATGTGTGATGGTATAGACAACTTTTTGAGGAAAATGAGATATTATAGTAGCCATTATTCGTTTCCTGTTATTTTTGGTTTTGAAGTCCTGTAATGCTTTCATTCTTTTGAATGGTTTTATACTATTGTATGTTTTTGGCAGTTATTGTATGTGAAGATATGCTCAACTATTTCAAAGAAAAGAGACATTATGGTAGACATTATTGTAGATGACACATGTAAGTAATGCTTTATTGAAAAGTATAATGAAAATAGTATTGAAGTTTGTTGTTCCAAAAGAACATCATAAGGTCACCAGATTTTTTAAAGCAGTGCATATTCAGAATAATATAGTTGCTAAACAGAAATTTTCAGTATCTTAAAAGATAGAAAGCATATGAGGAAACTAACAGCTGGGTTACTGCATGCGGTGATGCTTCTTCCTCAAATAATGACAATGGTAACTCCAGTAACTACAGAATGTATGATTCTGAAAAACCATTAGTGAAAAATATTAGGAGCCAAACCCCTTTCATTTATTTTCCTGCAGAAGTCACAGTCCCCTCTCCGCCTCCTGCCAATTTTCCATTCATCACACTTTTTTCCAGTAGTAGAGATTGAACCAACAACTTTCATGCTGAGGTGCATCTCCAGCCCTTCACTTATTTTATTTTGAGACAGGGCCTCATTAAGTCACTAAGTTAGTTGCTCAGGCTAGGTTTGAATCTGTGATCTTCCTGCTTTAGCATCCTCAAGTGCTGGGATAGCAGGCATACATCACTATGCCCAGTGAATTATGAATTCTAATTTGTCTAGCCAATCCTAGCTACTATGCCCAGTGAATTATGAATTCTAATTTGTCTAGCCAATCCTAGCTATTATGGTGGTAGTCTGCAGTATTTCCATATATTAATTATAAGTGTAAGTGAGATTGGGAAACGATATCTTCACACTAAAGAAACTGTCCATGTTACAGTAAACTAGAACCCATTGAAGTCCTAGATTCCTACATTTGAGTTAGAATTAGTAAAACTGGCAATTCACCATTCTTCAGATATTCCTATAAACAGGTGTCTTCAAGGGATGACAAAGGATTACCAAAGCCATCCTTATTTGCCTATTTTATAATACTTTTTAAAAGTGTAATTTAACTGATTCCATTTATGCTTTGTGTTTTAAAAACCATAGTGATATATTTATGAATTTTAGCTGTAAGAGGATCCTTTTTAAAATTTTTTTTATTTTAAAGAGAATAAAACAAAAGAGGACAGATCTAAGCAGATCAGAACAGAACAATGTAAGCAACACAGCACTTTGTAATGAGACAATTGGATATTAACAGTAGCTATCATAATGTCTCTTTCTTTGAAATAATTGAGCTTAGCTTTATAATGTCAAACATAACAAAACAGAATAAAACCACTCAAGAGAATGAAAGTATTGCAAGGCATTCTGAACCAAATAACTGAAGATGAACAATGCCTATTACATTATCTCATTTTCCATAAAAATTTATTTATACTGTCATACATATTAAAATCCAATAAGACACAACATGATAGAACCAATGGTAATAGAAAAGCAAGAGCATGGTAGGACTTCAGAGCAAGATGATATCAAATCAACAATGGCTGCCATATTGTCTTATCTTCAAAGTAACTATTCATACCATCACATATATTAAGATCATAAAAACAGAATAAAACCATTCCAGCCAATGAATGGAAACATAAGACTTCAAAGCGATATAATGGTGAGCCATGATTACCATAAAACCTTCTGTACTCTTACCATTTCTTACACTAGGGAAACTATACGGTATTTATACATGTGAGTTTGATTTATTTAACTGATGAGTATGATTCAAGTTGTATCCATCTATTTATAAATATCTCAATGTGATCATTCTTTATAGCTCAGTAGTACTCCACTGTATAAAAGTACCACAATTTTTTTATCCATTCCTCAGTTGATGGGCACTTAGGTTGTTTCCAAGATCTAGCTATTACAAATTGTACTGCTATAAACATGGGTGCACATACATCACTGTGGTAAGATGTTTTCAGTTCTTCTGGGAATATGCCTAAGAGTAGAATAGCTGAGTCGAATGGGACCACCAACCCCAGCTTTTTTGAGGAATCTCCAGATTGACCTCCACAGTGGTTGCACCAGTCTACACTCCCACCAACAGTGCAGAAGAGCTCCTTTTTCCCCACAGCCTCTCCAGCATTTGTTGTTGGTAGTTTTGTTGATCCTGGCCATTCTTTCTAGAGTGAGATGGAATCTCAGTGTGATTTTAATTTGCATTTCTCTAATGACTAATGATGATGAACATTTTTTCATGTATTTATTTGCCATTCATATTTCTAGGAGGATCCTTAAAAAGCTGCTAATTTAGTACCTAATTCTATTCAATATTCACCATGTCTGTGAATTGTTTCCTAAATCATTTAAATCACACAGACCTGTTTTTGTAGAGAGAATGGAAGCACTGTGGGGCCAGGAGTGTTGTTTTTACAAAGCAAAAGAAAAACTGGAGAACAGAGATAAATGGGAAGGTTATTAATATGGAAAAAAGTTTAAGAGAAGGATTGTGAATCTTATTGAAGAGGGTGAAAGAGAATTTATGGAAATCAGATATCCAGTGACAGTTAAAGAACTGATCAAGAACATTATCTATATTTGAAAATTTCCCTGATTTAATGAAGCAATATCCAAATGAAGAGTTTGAAGTTTTGAGATACCATCACATGTTAGCATACCAAGAAGGAGCAGAGCCTTTCCTAAACATCTGTGCTTTGAGGTCACACTGAGAATTATAGTGTTAGCTTCATCATTTATTCTATGTAACTATGGGCAAACTAACATCTCTATGACTCAGTTTCTTTACCTGTAGACATGGGATTTTGGTTGCATCCATATTTATAGGACCTGGTGAAAATAAATAGAAAAAATTATCTGGTAAATGTTCAGTAGTTATTGGAAGTTGCTATTTTTTCCATTTTTTTATTTTAAAGAGAAAAAACAGAACAAAGCAAATCAGAACAGAACAATACAAGCAACACAGGACTTCAAAACAAGACAACAGGGTATCAACAGTGGCTACCATAACGTCTCGTTTTCTTTGAAATAGGTGAGCATAACTTCACACGCAATAATATTAAACATAATGAAATAGTATAAAACCAATCAACACACCTGTGGAGATTCCAAGGCCTACTTGTAGGGGTATGAATAATGGGGTTCGTGGCTGTCATCTGAGAGGGGTCTACACAGGAACCAGGAGCTCAGTTTGCCTAGGGGCTGTATCTCTTTTTGGGGCCAGGAATAGTCCAGTTTGTGGTCAGAGATAAGCAGAGGTTCCACATAGTCAGAAGACCCCAGATGTGTTAGGCAGAAATCATTATGCATCATTAAAGTGCTTTTTATCTTAGAATCCTCTTTTTGCCATTGTCCCTTGCTGGTGCAGTAAGTCCTGGAAAAGGGGAAGTGCAGCGTGGATGGCCCTTTTGCATGGCACCTAGGGTTTTATCTTGCCAGTGTAAGATAAATTTTACCATGTCAACAAGAAGCTACTGGGCAGGAGTTCTTTAGGTTGGGCAGTAGGAGGCATTGGGTGAGAGTGGTGTCCCAGGGTGTTTTGACTGGTGAGTGTGGGTCAGCTGCTGGAAGATAACACCGTGAAAATTTGAGATATGGAAATTGCTAGGGTGAGCAGAACAAGGAGCTTATGTTTATGATTTTTTTTTCTATACTTGGGTTAGTGGAAAGTAGGTTTAGAATAAAGTTGCATTTAGGGAAGGTAAGTTTCCTAGGAGTACTTCTGTAGAGGCATAGTGTGGCCTGTGAAAAGATTTTTATCCTATGGCTATTGGTCCTATGATGTGATAGTATTTTGGAGTGCTGGGACCCATGAGCATGGCGTCCCTGTAGGCCTCAGGATCCCAAGTGTGTGCCTTAAAAATGGGAAATCAGACAGACTCAGCCATGGCCCATGATGAGGGGTAAATGGGTGTACCCTTGGTGAAGGTGGAAGCAGAGAGGCCAACCCAGCAATCTTGTGCCAGTGATGGTTTGGAGTGGTTTAATAGGAGACAGCCCAGGTTTATAGTCTTATTAAGGTAGGAGCGTAGCTCCAGGGGATTGTCTGGGGCTAGGGCTGCATTTAGGCTCTGAGCAGTTGGGCAGGGGTGTGTGTATCATTCTGGGGCTGGGGGGTAGAAGTCACATAGCAGGGTGGTAGGAGCCTGATCATCAGGAGGATGATGGTGAGAAGACTCCCTTGGATGAGGCACCATTTAAGTAGAGCCAGGTGTAGGTGGTGGGGGTATTTTACTAAGGATAGTGCCTGAACGCACACAAGGGAATGAGAATCAGTTCCACAAAAAGGAAGGCGCTTTTTTTTTTTTTTTTTTTTGGTGTTCCAGTCAGTTGGGGCTGCTGAAACCGGACTAGTGAATATGAGAGCTAGAAGTATGAATGTTAGTTGGAAGGGGAGGTGACAGTGCATGGGGTAACCTAGGCACTTCGCAAAGTTAGGCAAAGAATGAGTAGGAAAGTGAAAAAGGTGACTTCTGGGGAGAAGTCACAGAAACTTCCTTGGCAGGCTAGATCCTCAATTTAGAATAGGAGGGATTCCAATGAGTTGGATCAGGGGTGAAACCAGGGGAGGTCATTACAGATTTGCATAAGGCAAGGATTTGATATTTGGCTTTGTCAACAGACCTGGGCTAGCTGGGTTAAGAGGTGGTAAGGAGGCAGACAGCGACAATATAGGTGAGTATCAGAGTTCTTTGATGAAGCAGAAGGCTAGGGAAAGGGTGAACAGGTGGACTTTGTCTAAAGAGAGAGAGAGAGAGAAGTCCCTTGGATTTTGAGGTGTTCAACCCAATGGAGAATCAACTCTGGTGTATCCATCTGAAGATAAGGGAAAAGGAGACATTGTGTCCAAGGCAGGAGAGGTTCCAGCAAGTGAGCCTGAGGGAAGTGAGGCAAGGGTCTGCTTGAAGGGACTGATGAATCAGCAGACTAGGCAAGGCCTCTCCTCAAGAATGTAAGTAGAACCAAGGAAATAGGAGAGAGTACTTGCGATTTCAAGTGAGAATCTTTGGCAGCATGATCATGGTGGTGGTCAGGAAGCAGGTCCATGGAGTGGAGTTTTAGGCAAGAGTGATGAATTCAGTGGAGTGGGTCCTATAGGTGGCTGCTGTGGTAGTGCTGTAGATGACTGAGGATCTGTCCATTTGGGTTTTGAGGGTTGAGAGTGTAAGTTATGTATGTATGTATTTATTTATTTATTTTTACCAAAACTGATCTTCGAGCAAGATCATCCTTGAATGACTGAATGTTGGGAGAAGTTAAGATGAGATTTGCTGCCTTTCAGAACGGTTGCCTGACTAGCTGAAGGGCAGGAAGGTAGTCTCCCAGGGGGATAGTTTCAGGGATACTGCAGTGGCCTAGAAGAAAGGAACAGCTGGATAACAATTTGGAGCAGCTCTAACTTGTGGGTTCACAGGGGACTGTCTTGAATCTGAGCAGAGCAATAGGGAACAGGGATATCTAGTCATTTTTTAGTTGTAGGGAGAGTTTTGTGAGTTGGGTTTTAATTTAAGTTACTGGCTTTTTCTACTTTTCCCAAGGACTGAGGCCTATAGAGAGTGTGGAGTTTCCAGCCTATTCCAAGAGAGTTGGAGACCTCTAGGGTCATTTGAGCAGTAAAAGCTGGCCTGTTGTCTGATTGAATTGAGGTAGGGAGAGCAAATGAAGCGATAATATTTGACAGCAGCACTATATGGTTTCCACCTTTTCAGAGGTGGTGGGGAATGTCTCAGTCCATCTTTTGAAGGTGTCCAGCCAGATAAGGAGATATTTGAATTTTTTAACTCATGGCATATGTCTAAAGTCAATTTGCCAGTCTTGGGCAGGGATAAACCCATGGGCTTAAGGGGTTGGGTAAGAGAGGGAAGAAGAAGCTTTCAGGGGGAGATGGAGTGGCAGACTGGGCAGCACAGCACTGTGATATGTCTTTAGTGTACCTTTCCAGGATGAGCTGAAATAAGGGGCTGGAGTAAGTGGCTGAGGGGTTAGTAGCCTATGTGAAAGCTATCATGAAAGGAGGAGAGAATCTAAGGTGTCTCGGAGGTGGGAAGAAAATATTTCCCTTGGTCATCAAACCATCCCTCTGGGGTGGGGAGTGTCTAGTACTGTGAGTGTTTTGTGGAATAGTTGGGGGTGATGCCTGTCAGGGAGAGGTATTGGCCCTGGAGTTGGGGTGGAATGTTGGTGGAGGCAGCAGCCTCCTTGACTGTCTGGTCTGCAAGAGTTTCCTTATACTGTGGAGTGTATGGGTTTTTGATGTCCCTTACAATGCATCACAACTGCTTGGGCAGGCAGGAAGACTGCCTCTAAGAGTACTTTTATTAGGTATAAATTGATGATGTAGGATCCTCTGATGGTAAGGCATCCTCTTTCAACATATACTGCTGTATGGTTGTGAAGGATGCATAAAGCGTGTTTTGAATCTGCATGGATACTAACTGCTTCCCCTTCCCAGAGTGAGGGCTCTGGTCAGAGCTATAAGCCTGTTGACAGGTGGTGTGTGGGGAGAGAGCTTGGGCCTCAATTACTGTTTCTTTTGTAACTACTGTGTATCCCGCTTTTATCACAGAAGTGGCTTAGGCTTTGTGAGAACTGCCATCTGTGAACAAGGTATGTTGTGGGTCCTATATAGGAAAGTCTAAGATGTGAGGGAAGAGTCTGGTGTATAATTGTATGAGGGGGAGGCAGTCATGCTCCCATGTGGGGTGTGTATTGCCTTTAGTCTCTATGAGTGGGATCAGTGGGGGCTGCAGGATTAAAATTGGGCCTGGGACCAGGATAATGATGGGAGTTTTGAGGAAGAGAGCATAAAGGTTGGAGGAGCCTTGGAACTGAGAGTAGGTGGGGGAGATGGGAGGAGGTAAGGAGGGCGCGGAAATCATGAGGGGAGCATGGAGAGAAATCTTTATGGCTTCCAAGAGCATAAGTGCAGCATTTGCGGCTGCCTGTAAGCAGGGAAGCCACCTCTTGACAGTGGATTCTAGTTGTTGTGATAGGCAACTGGAGGAGGTTTTGAAGCCCAACTAAAAACTGCAGTGGCATATCTCTTCTGTTGTGTGGAGGAGGAAGGAGAGGGGCAGGGTCTGGAATAGATGGAGCAGTGGTCAAGGTTAAAGCCTATTTTAATTTCTGAAAGGATGCATGAGGGAAAGCTTTTTGGTCTAAATGGCCTGAAGGATTGTTGCAGGTGAGAACATTGAGTGGTTTTGTGAGAATGGAAAAGCCTGGGATCCAAGGGCAGAAGTAACCTATAATTCTCAGAAAAGAGAGGACAGTGATACCGTTCAGATTTAGGTAATACATTGTACACACTTAAGGTGAGGGGACACTGGTGTTTTTCTGTAAGATGATGCTGGGGTATAGGACTGATGGCTTTCAAATTTGGGCCTAGCAGGAGGAGACTTGGTATCACATATTGGCTAAATATTGAATAAAAGGGTGATCTCTTGATGGCAAGAGAGGGTGTAGGGACTGCAGAGGAGTTGGTCATTAATGTTTTGGAAGAGACAGGAAGCATTAAGTTGGAAGGAAAGAAGGTTGTCAGCAAGGACCTGGATGAAATACTGGGAGCTATCATGTAAAACTTGGGGGAGAACCATTTAGATAAGTTGCTATGATTGGTGGGTGTCTGAGGCTGTTCACATGAAGGCAAAGAATGGCTATGATTTAGAATGTAGGGGTAGAGTAAAAAAAGTGTCTGTGAGGTCTAGGATTGTATAGTGAGTGGTAAGATGAGGGGATGGAGGACAGAAGGGTGTAGGAATCTGGGACTGTTGGGTGGATGGGAGAGCACAATCTGGTTGATGGCTTGGAGGTCTTGAACCAAATGGTATGACTGGTCTGACTTTTTGATAGCAAGGATGGGGGTGTTGGAAGGGGAATCAACAGGCATGAGAATGCCATGTTTGAGGAGATGGTGATGATAGGTTTTAGTCCTCTGAGAGTAGGGGATACTGGCACTGAGCAGGGTACAGGTAATCATCTTTAAAAGAGATATAAGGAGGGGGGCTTGGTGTGTGACAAACAGAAAGGCTAGAAATATCCCAAATTTGTGGGCTTAAGGAGGGAGAAGTGATCATGGAGGGGTGGTTGGAGTGAGGAAGGGTGATACCTGGGATAGCTAGAGTAGCAGTTTTGTTAAGATGTCTCTCCTGAGAAGCAGGATGGGGCAGGTCATAATGGCCAGGAAGGCAAGGAAGAATATGTGGTTTTGCACCTGGCAGAGGAGCAGGGGAGTCTTGGGAGGCCTAGATATGGTGCCGTCAATCCCCACAACAGAAATGTCAGCTAAAACAAGCTGTCCTGGAAAAGGAGGGTGGAATGGGTTGCTCGGTAACAATTAGAAATGATATAGTCTTACCTTTTTTCACCCTAGGTTTACCAGAAGTTTTTGTGGTGGTCCAGTAGATGTCCAAGACCTTCAGGGTGTGTCAGTCATCAGAAGCCCAACCAATCAGATCAGAAAGAAGTGGGTTGTCTGTGGGGTGCCCTGGGAGGGGACCTCCATGGCAACCCTGGTTGCCACGAGACAGCCCAGCTTCCAGTGGGGACCCCTACATGTGGAACAAGGCTTGGGAGGGGATTGGGGGTTGAGACATTCTTTTGCCCATTGTCTTTACTGTTGACACTTAAAGTAGGGTGCTGGAGGGGTGGATCCCCACTGAGTACTCTGGATGTTTTGTTGGCATTCTTTTTTTTTTTAAATTTTATTTAAAGAGGGGAAAACAAGGGTAGAAACAATACAGAATTTCAAAAAAAAATGAACAGTAAGAAATCACTAGTTGATACATTACATATTGTCTTCCTGGATGTAGTTGTTCAAGTTACAAAATCAAAGCATACAAAGTGGACATTCAAACAGTGAGGCTGCAAACAGCTCCATTCTCTGATCCAACAAAAACTTAGCAACATAATTACCATTCCTACACCCTTAAATATACATGCAGTTATATCCTTTAGAGCACCTGCTTTTCCTCCTTTTGCTTTTTAAGTCCATTATCTGTTTAGTTATATCATGTTTCAGGTTGTTCAGTACCTTGCTGATCTGTTTTGTTGTTACTTACTTTTAAAATTTTTTTTCTTATTTATTATTTTTTATTTTATTTATTTATTTATTCATTTTATTTTGAAGGTAGTAAAATACAGCAGAACAAGACAGGACATAGCCAACTGAGGCAGTGCAGTGAAATTGGCACAGAACCTCACAGCAGACCACTGGGACAACAGCAGTAGGCACAATAGTACACATCTGGTTTTCTTCACAATAGTTGTTCCTTCAGTCAGGCAGAGAAATATCGAAGGAAATACCTGATATGGTTCTCGCCCAGGGGCAGCTGTGGCTTGCCAAGCCACAGCCACTTACAGAACGGCATGCTGGCAGCTTCCTGTTTTCCTAGCACCCCAAGGTTGTTGGCATCCTTTTTGAGTTTTGGGTTTCTTATAGTGCAGGCGCAAGTAACTGTAAGTCAGAGGTGCATTATTGGTGGGCAGCTTCATGTTGGTTGCTGTAGATCTTGAAGGCCTGGGAGATTCACTTTGTGGGGCCTCAGGGCCTGTGTCACTTTTTTTGGAGTTTTTTTGCAAATGTCAGGAGATGATTGGGTGATAAAATGCATTTTGAGAATTAGTTTTCTCTCTGGGCTTTCCAGATTGAGGGTAGTATATTTTCTTAGGATGTCTGCCAGTTGGGACATAAACAGAACTGGATTTTCATCTTTTTTTTTTTTTTTTAGTAATCTCAAGTTTGTCATAAATGACTGACTTGTGGGTTGGCATTTTTAGTTCCTCCACAAGGCAAGTGATCATGTAATCTCTTATTCTCTTAATGGGGCAGATTCCTTCCTCATCTCTTTGGTTAAAGTCCCACTGGGGTCTGGCCTAGGGGATGGTACTATCCTCAACAGGGGCTCGGTCCAGCCACAATCATCAACATATGCTTGGGTTAGGGTCCAGACCTGCTGTTGTTCCCCAGGGGAGAGGGTGGAAGTGATGAAGACATTGACATCATCCTGTAGGTTTGAGCTAAGTATTGAAACTTGGATGTAAGTGCAGGGGTCAGAGAGAAAGTAGCTAAGGCAATGAGAAATTTGAGAGATCAGTGAGGGAAAATGGAACATGAACCTGGACAATGCCCTCTGTGCTAGTGACCTTTGTTGGAGTTGGGCAGCAGGAGTTGAGGGGCTGAAGGAGAGTTCAAAGCAGATGTGAGAGGGAGTAGGGTAGGAGGTGGGGGTATGGGTGGGAGTGTGTGGGATGGGGGTTTGTCCAGGAGAAATAGGGTTAGTGGCAGTTGAGCAGCAGCTGGAGGAGCCCCAGTTGGAGGGAGAACATGGCAGAAGGGCATGGGAGGAGGGATTAGCAGTGAAGGCTGATTTTTAGTCAGGAGCGGGCAGAGAGGAAGAAGTGAGGGGTGTAGAAATGAGAAGGTGTTCAGTAGGGTCAAGGAGGTGCAGAGGGAGGGGAATCTGCAGAGAGCACAAAATGCCTGGATATCAAACACATTAGAACATAAAACAGAACCATTATTTTCTAACAACCAGAACCTCAGACCATTTTCCTAGCCTCTGGCAATAACTGTCAAGATCTTAGAGAATTGGAAAATCAAATGTTCCATGAAGTGGCCATTAAAAGCCATTATCTGGCTTGTAGGTTATCCATGCTGTGCTACAAAAATATATGAGATATTTTGGCTTCAGGTCAGGGGTAAGGTGAACAGGTTTGAGATTTTTGAGAACACACACCAGCAAGGGATGAAGCAAGAACAGAAGGAGGTAAATTGCCCTTCATGGTTTTAGACATAGCCAAATGGAGGTAACTCAGGAAAGAGAAGGGATGTCTCTGACTAGTTCCTTGAAGCTGAGTGAATGGATGGGCACCCAAGCCAGGCATCCCCAGAATTGGGCAGCCATCAGAGAGTTAGACTCCTGGGGGTGAGTGTGACCAGTACTGGGTTTTTGGAGCACAATTCAGGCTGAGTCTAGAGAGTGACTTAGCAAGAGGAAGAGCAGAGACAATTGACAGAAAGCCACTTAGTGAGGGGGAGAGCAGAGACAAGTGACAGATACAGGAAGAGGTAAGAGGATGTAGGTAACATTTACCCAACCTGAAGAGGACATTGAGACTAGCATCAAGTCATGGCAAGGAAGGGCCAGCAGTCATAAGTTAAAGGCAGTATGCCCTAGTAGGGGTCTGGAGAAGGAGATTGGACCCTTCTAGGATGGGAATCTCAACGCCCTGTATTCAGCACCAGATGTTAGGGCAAACTGAGGCACAGTTGAGACCACCAAGACAGAGTTTAAGCAATGCACAAGTACTTCATTGCAGACCGAGTGCGACCAAGCTAAGGATAAGATGACCACTGGCACTAAGCAAGGGATAAGAACATGTTTTATTAGGGAGTTTAGGTAGGGAAGAGGGGCATTGCTGATGGGGGATGTGCCGCATCCAGCACAGCTCTTGAAATTCTGAGGCAGAAGGATAGTGAGAGGATGGAGAAAAAAAGATAAGAGACAATATCCACAAAGCTGCAGTCAGGTGGTACTCACTATCCATCTGAGAGGAAAAGGAACTGCTCACCCACCGCAGCAGGTTTATACATTTTTGCAGGTTGGTGTCGTATGACACTTCTTTGCCTACCAATGTTGGGCTGGAGCAGTTTGTTTTTCTGACAGCCTTCATCACCCTGACATGTGTGATCAGTTTCCAGCTTTAGCCCCTCCCCATATCTCTCCCTTTTCTGTTTTGTAGTTGTAAGCAATAGATGGTCAGTTGAAGTTGGAGAAGCTATGTTTGAAGCACTCTGCAGTTTTGTTTCTTGTGTTATACTTTTCTATTGGATGTTCAAAACCAAATTAAAGTGAGACCTGTATTAACTTTTTGCTGTCTATTAAGGCCAGTTAAGTCTCCTAAGGACTTCCCTTAGAACTATGCACAGCACTTCTTAGTATTTCTTGTCAGTATCAGCTGTCTGGATGAATCATGACCATTGCTTGACCAATTTGCTTTCTGGGAAAGGTTGGGAGATTTTTTTCTCTCTTGGTGACTCTTCTTAGGCACCACTATACTTCATAAATCACTTCCCTCTGTGGTCCCACAGTCTCCTTGTTCAGAAGACCAGGGACTCACTGAATTATGGGATGTCACAGCAGAGGTTCTCTTATGTCTTGGGTCCTTATTGATCTCAAAGGGAAAAGGCTAAAATATTGGCAGCCCTCCTAGCCTATTTTTCTAGTTTTTGGTCTCCAAACCTCAGTTTTTGAACATCCAGAAATGAAGATTACTGACATTACACTATAATGAAGGCAGTAAGCTTAATATTACTGTCTTACCTAAATATCAAGCACATTAGAACATAAAATAGAATTGTTATTTTCTAACATCCAGGGATGTTCTAATATTTGAATCCCTATAGAATGTTAATGGTTACATATTTTAAACAGAAAATTAGAAATAAAAAGCCATACATAATATTACAGCATGACAATCATGATGACATTTTGTAACATACTTAAATCTTCATTTTGACATAGCATAACTCTTTTAATCAATCATCCCTAACATACATGAAACTTTCACCTAAGTTGTCCTTTAATGGGATGTACATTATATAAGTTTTTATTAAAGGCAGATGTCTGAATCTGAAAGAAAAGTTTATCACTATAAGCAATCCTTGTTCCATACTTTGGAAGAACTGCACATCTGCAGGCATGAATACATTTAATACACTACAAGAAGAGTCATAATCATAACCAGTTGTCACACCCATATGAAAACCTTTGTATCAGAGTATCTTTAAATCAAAAACCTTATTCATGAATGAGCAGTGTAAACACATTACAATAACGTATTTTAATAACAGTTATTGGGGTGGCTCTCATAAGGCTATGCAGATCACTGAGGCCTCCTATCAATGAACAAGAACTGGATAATGTTTCCAGGCAGCTTCTTTCTTATTCAGTTGGAATCTTGTGTAATAATTTTTCCCTACCCTAAGGGATTTTTGTTTAATTATCATAACAATTTTGATGACCTAGGAGAAAACCAGATTTGAAATCATTTTGACCAGTTGGCAACCCAGATGGAAACATGGCTTTTAAATCTATAAACTAAATGAAATTATGAACAAATGATCTAAAAATGCAAAATAAAAAAGGAAAAGGGAAAAGATTGTTGAACAAATTAAAAAAACAGATGTTCATAGAATGGACAAGCAGACAAGTACACATCTTAACAGATTGGACAGACACTTAAAAATGTGAATGCACTCAAATATATTTTTGACCAAGTTGAATTATAATAACTCTCTTACAATTTTAAAAGTTTGTAATTATAAATAGAATTATTTGTTGGTTAACAGAGATCTTGTAATAAAATCTCTCTCTATAATTAATATATAATTTTTGTGTTTTATTTTGTCTTAATACTGGTAACTTTAAAAATTTTTTTATTTTAAAGAGAGTAAAACAAACCATAACAAAACAGAACAAAGAAAATCAGTAGAAAACAATGTGACACAGAACAGATTTCAAAGAAGACAACACAGAAGATCAACATTGGCTACCATAATGGTTCCTTGTTTTCTTCTAAATAGTTGTCTTCACACACAAAGAATTCATACAAAATAAAATAGTATAAAACTGATCAAAACATAAAAATGAAGGCATTATAGGCCTTCAAAACCAGACAATAGGAAAATCAACAATGGCTAATGTCTCTTGTTCTCTTCAAAATAGCTGTCCATACCTTCATGTATGTTGAAATTAAATAATACAAAACAGATTAAAACCACTCTAAACAAAGAATAAAATCATTACTGGATTTCACAGCATAATGATAGGAAATCATTAATGGATACCATAATGTCTCTTTTTCTTCAAAGTAGCTGTTCATATCATCACATATAATACAATTGATTCTTGTAAATTGTTTAGAAGTTTTAGGCATGTATAAGCCTCTACATGTACATCTATCCTTTCTGCATTAGAAGGAAAAACAAAACAAATTACTAGAAAAACAAGAAACAAAAAAGACAAATAACAATAGCAAGGAGCCCAAAACAGTGACAATATAGGCCTTCAAAACAAAGTGGTAGGAATGTAATTAAGGTTACTATTTTACATAGTGATCTTCAGAAGAGTTCCTCAGATCACCAGATACAAACATGCAAAATTGTTCAATCCTATGTTAACTATTTTGTTCTAAGAACTTACAGAATTTGTAGCACAATCATCTTAGCTATCCTAAGTGTGTTTATAAAAATTTAGATATTTTTTCTTTTTCCTTCCTTTTTTTTCCCTCCTTTCCCTGAGATATTTTTCCCCTCTTTGGTAACTTTTGTATCTCCTTTTTTCATGTAACTTTTAGCTTGGTTATCTCCAAGCATTCTGCTACCTACTCAAACCTTTGATTCCCATTTTTGGTTACCATTTCCATTCTGGGTCAGTTCCTTCAGTTGGTCCCAGGTCAGATCTAGCCCCATCTTTGACTATTGGCTGTAGAGCATTCTGCAGGGCATCACTGCCATATAACTGAGCATCAGCTTCTTGCAAAATGAAATCAACACCTTCTCCACGCCTGAGTACATGATACAGCTGGATAGCATGCAGTGGTACCCACATAGGCCATTCAGTGTTCTCTGGAAAAACACAACCATACCCTTTACCCCAAATTAGCAATGGGCTGGAACACTTCCACTGTCCAGTATGAAGATCTTTCCAAAGGACCCTTGCTAACTGTTTTCTTTGATGTAACTGAATTGCCTTTCTGCTTTTGTAGTCCCTTCCCTAGCAGGATTTAAAAAGTTACTAATATATACTGTCTGGGTCGCTGAGGAGATCGGGTGAAAAGAGGACTAGGGATAAGAGTGCTAGTACCAAGTGAAGTCTATTACGTGTAAATTTTGTAGGGAAGGATTCCCCTTTTCATTTTTGTAATTGAATTTTGAGCATACAATAAGCATATGCAACAATTCCTTGACCTTGAGGGTTATAAGGAATTCTCCTGATAGGATAAACATGGAAGGTTTTACAAAATGTCCAGAAGACAGCCCTCATATAGACTGGGTCATTATCAGTCTTACGTATAGGGAAAAATCCTGTACTCTGTATTTTGGCACCCAAGGCTCCCATTTGTCATTCCAGTCTCTGGCTGCAGCTCCTGCCTCACCACCAGGGATGGACTCCCATCTTCGGTGACCTCCTTCCCAGGGGATGTAGAAGTCACTGCCTGTGCAACAACAGCCTTTTTTTTTTTTTTTTTTTAAATAGAAAGCTGCTTCTGCTTCTGTGGCCCTAAGCCAAATGCTGTGGGTTTGGCAGATGGACAGTTTAAATGCTTGGTGGGGCCCCAGAAGAGTTTGCACCACAGAACACAGGAGGCAGGGCTGCCAGGCTTTGGTCCCCTGCCTGCACATTAACACCCACAATGGTGTGCAAACACCAACTCCATGGTGTGGGCCCCCATGAGCCACCTGTGGCATCAACTCTGACCCGCCATGCCACACGGGCAGGATATAGGCTCTAAAGGAAGTTCTCCATGGCTTAGTGACCCCACTATTTGGTGGGGCTGTTGTTCCACCATCTTTTTTCTGCTCAGGACTTGATTTTAAAATAGTGTTCTGAGCCACAGCCTCTGTGGTAGTCTCAACAAGTGTACAACCATTAAGACATTTCATATTGCAAATCCAAAAAAGTAAAGTAAATACAAGAATCAAGAATTCAACAAACAGATCCATATACATTTGTGGTTCTTAAGAATCTGTTTGCTCCATGTCTAACACCTGATAAAATCAATACACTTCTCTCCTTTTTGTTTCTCATAAGCCTGTTTTTTTAATTTCTTTTTCTCTGTGGCCTTAGTGAGCCTGTTTTTTTTGTTGCCCAAAGTTTTATCCCTGATGATATCAGTATCAATACACTGCTGTGATTAATATTGACACTATCAACATACTTCTCCCCATTTTGCACTCACAGTATGAAGTGTTCCTGTACCCACTATTTCTTTTTACTCCAGTTCCATGTTCAGGTGTCAGTATGTCACACTGAGTGGAGCTCTTGAAGTTCCCAGGGGGAAGGATGTAAGAGGATGGAGAAATAAAGACAAGACTATATACAGAAAACTATGGTCAGGTGGAGCCATCTTTCTTAATGGGAGGAAAAGGAACTACTCAACCACCAAAGAGCATTTATTTATGCATTTTTGCAGGCTGGTGTAATGTGACATCCCTTTGCCTAGCAACCTTGCACTGGACAAGCTTCTTTTTGGACTGGGTTTTCCTCACACCTGTACTTGTCATCAGTTTCTAGCTTTATCCCTGCCCCACAGGATGCAAAATTTTGGGTGAGTAGGGGGTCTAGGGCTTGGTGATAGGATGATGTTGGGTAAGGGAGTTGCTGGAAGGCATAGCATATCTCTCATGGTTTCTCATGCAATTACCTCTCTGAAGGTTGAGCTATGTGAGGCAACTGCTAGCTGGTTGAGCTGCATGGGGTAGCTGCTGGCTTCCTGTTGAACCTCATGCTCCTGCAGTTGTGAATAACAGAGCTGCTTGGGGAGTTTTTTCTCCTAGCTGGATGAGGTCAAGTTTGGAGACCTGATACCATAACTTCAAAGAGAAGAGTAAAGAGAGGTGTCCGTCCCCTCCTTGGGGACATGAAAACTATGAGAGATGTTCCAGTTCCCCATGGTGATCAGGAGGAGTAACACCATGACTTGTGAAGGGTCATTCTGATAGCTTATGCCTTTGGCTTTATTTATGGTTTCCAGTCTTTTTTACATGCATCATCTTCTGGGACCTTTCGAGCTGCCTCAGTTGGCAAAGAGAGCAGGTGTCCTGTTCATTTTAGAGAGTCTAGAAACTAAGGCTTAGAGAGGCTGACACACTGAGCAAAGGATTTATGGTCCAGCCATGGCCAGATCCTGTGTTTTCTGATTCCTAATCCAGTGGTAAAAGAAAATAAAAACTGAAAAATAGCCCAAGAAAGATTTCACATTTATTCTTTAAGACTGGATTTCAGTTGCTCAGCTATACAACTGTGTTTGTCAGATTAATTGGGTCAGGAGGGAGTCATTCTGGGCAATTTCCCAAAGGTGAAATTCTACAGGATATAAGAGGAAAAGTGAATGTATCTTCACTACAGATTCAACACAACTCCTTATATCTTAGCAGTGAATTCTGATGCTTCCCATCTACTTCCTCTCTCAAGGCAAGAGTACAGTTCCACCCACCAAAGATACAGATTAGTGGAGAGGACATATGAGGACACAAAACCTAGCCCCACCTGCATGTCAGTCATTTAGCAGCCATAGAATGATCCAGTAGCAACAAAGGCAGCTTCTCATTATGCTTCTTATTTCTGTAACTAATTTTAGAGAAAAAAACTGACCAGAAAGGCCAGAGCATAGACAATTCAAGCTATATCTCTTGAAAACATTTATGGACACATAATGGGCCAATTAAGTCCCCAATCATAACCACCCAAGTAACAACTGGCAAACAGAAGAATCACTCCTTTTGGAAATGGCTTTACCAATGAGTTTCACAGTTATGACATTTTAAGAACTTTAAGGAATTTTTTTTAAATTTTATTTATTGGTACTGGGGATCAAACTCATGACCATGTGCTTGCAAGGCAGGTGGTTATGCTACTGAGCTAAATCCCCCTAAGAACTTTAAGGAAATTTTACTGACACTCATTTGTCCATTTTTATATCCATCCATGCTGTGTCTTAACGTGGCACCGATAATCCATCCACTTGCCTTTAGGAAACTCTCATTCCAGTGGAAGGTGACAATAAATAAAATATATTAGCTGGTTGAAAGTGTATGGAGAATGAGTCAGACAAACAGAATAAGGAGTGATTGATGAGGGAGCAGTATCGTAATAAAGTGTCTTTTTATATAAAGCCAATTCACGTCAAGATGAAGGATGCATAAAATGTCTGAGTATATGTATTTACACACTTATACTGAAACTCAGCAGCAGAAAGTTCAAATCTAGAAAAAGGGAAGAAAGCCAAATAAACATGGTGTAAGAGGTCTCCAAATATCATGTTATGTTTACAACAAATATCCCATTGCTGAACTTTTAAACATCTGTTACATTAATTTGCTAGGACTAAGTACAGGGTACTGCATCAACACCTATTCCTATTAGTAACTCATTGTTTTGTTATTTTACTTTAGGACAAATGAAACATACATCAGAACATAGCCTTAGATTTGCACACAAACATCCATAAAACTAGCACCTCCAATATTAAAATTAATTATTTTCAGAGTAAGGAATCTTAGGAAAAAAACTCACATTTTTAACACACATGTTACAAATTGTGATAAAAAATTAAGCATAAATTGGCTATTAAATAAAATTGAGTTTTGGTATATTAAGACTTTTTAAAATGTCCTTCCAGTTCTCCCACTATTTTTACTTTTGTACTTATGACTATACTATATTGACTTGTGTTACCTATTTTTCTAAAGAAAATCTTATGAATTTGTAAATATGCACATGAGCCAAAATTTCATTAAATTACACTTAATGAAGTATCTCTTAGCTGGGCAAGCTTTACAAGGCTAAGAAAGTAATATTTTGTCATGGCTGTCACATAAGATAGCAAACAAAAGAGAAAACTGCTTTTTGGAAGAAAGTGTAGTGTCTTACCCAGAATAGGAATAATAGGAATACTTTCATTGGGGACCACCTGAGGTGAATTGCTATCTTCCACATAGAAATGAGCTGTCCAAAAACATTATCTGTGGGTAAAAGAGAAAAATGTGAACATTGAGACCAGAGAGATAAATTTTCATCATTGTTTAATTCTTCTTTCACATAATTTCCCAGCTTTAAGCATCCCATAGTGCAAACCCATGAAAAAGTAACAAAAGAGAAGGACAACATTTATCCTATTGGAAGCCCCCAACATAGCTGGTGGATGTCAATTTTATGTTATAACTACATCTAAGCAGATAGTAAAAGACAAACAGTACTAAGCCACCCCAGTACGTGCAGACTTGGCCCAGTAGAGTGAACTTGGGCACCAAATGCTAAGAGTAACTCTATAGTGATTTTATACTTGACATCATAGAGGGGAATAAATTGCTATTCTAAACCCCTGGCAACCACACCTCCAGCCTCCTCAAAAGTAGTCATCTAATGACCCAGCTGCACAATGGCACCATCACATTGTCCGTGCTTAGGAAAGTCCCCAGGAGCCTCTGAGAGCACTTTAAAGAGGTCAGAGGCTTCAAAGGGACAAACCTACCAAACTGAGGCTCTGGACAGACAACAGTAAGACAGGGACCTGCAGCCCTCCAGTGTCCTCTGCTTATTTTGGGGTTTGTTTGGTTTTTATCTGTACTTCAGGCAAAGCAAGGAGCACACACTGGTCATCACAGGACAGGCAGTGAACAGAAAAGCCAGCAGAACACACACAGCCTCTGCCTCCCAAGGCCGCCTGCCCTCAGCTTTCCAAATCCACGTCACTGCTCATTGAGGCCCTAATGAGCTGCCAGAAGCATAGGCTGAATATTTAATGAAGCTGCTCAGCGTGAATAGCTATTGTGACCAGAGAAGGGTCCCTGTTCATCTGCCAGAGGGGCTTTACAATAGCGGACCCTACTGCTGGGTCTTTTAACCAAGCAGGCAGCATCCTTCTGGTGTTCTGTGACATTGTGACTGTCCCACTCCTCGGGTGTGCCGGACCAAGCAAGGTATACATACACTACAGTTTTTGCTTTTGGGGGGCTCCACGTTCCAACTAGTAGAGCAAGTCAAATTTCCTTCAGAGAATCTTTGCTCACCTAATCAAAAGTATGCTGAAATGATTCTACTGAGCTGACCAAAAAAAGGGAGCTGAGGAAGGGGTTAACAAAAATATCAAGCAACTCTAAACCAAAGATGACTTCTGTGGGAACAAGGAGACTCAGTCACACAGATTTCTCCATCTTCACCTTCCTTGCAAGACTTTTATAACCACAGGCAGTCAGAAATGATCACGAGTCACCCTATGAAGTGTTTTTCCATAAGCAGCAGCTATTTTCACAGGGAAAGCACCTCTAACCAACCATGTGTTGCTGCTCTGCTCCACTTCGTCAGGGGGTCTTGAACATAAACCACTCTAATTCTCAGCACTGATCTCACAGGACTGCTTTTGCAGATAACTAAACAAAAATGAGTTTTTTCTATGAATTACCAGGCATTTGTTATACTGATAGTAAAACAAGTGCTCATCCCTCTTCACTTAGTTGCTTTACTAAATTTGAGGTTAGCTTCAGTTCCACTTAAGCTACAAGCATATGAAATGCACATAGTATTATGGAGCTCTGGTGCTAAACAAAGTCAATGAAATGTAAAATGATGGAATCCATGTGAAAAACAGAGTAGTAATTGTTGAGGTAATACCTTTCTGTTCCTAAATTAGTTACCAATTCTCTACTCTTAGGTTCCACTCTCTCCTCTTACCTCCCATGTGTACTGATTTCCAGAATGCAGATTTAAAGCTAAAACACAGAACATGGAATTCATAGATGAGCTGGAAGCTTAATTACCCAGTGGTATAACTAAGGAAAACCTGCTGCTGAGAGGGAGTCAGACACTCAATCTTTCAGTAGCTTGAAGAAGTGCCCCACGTTGCAAGAATAAATGGCACAGATTGCCAGGTGCCCCTTTGACAAAGAGGAGAAATAAATAACTTCTATTTTAAAATGATACTTACTGTGTCTATTAAAGTTCCAAAACTTAAAGCTATCAGTAAATAGAATCAATATGGGTCAAGTCAGACGACTTGAAAGGGACACCAATAGTGTAGCCTGCTTTTTCCTGGAACTAGTCTGGCAGTCTCTGTGTTCTCGGTGGAACTAAAGGGGCCACATTATTTCTGAAATCAGCAGTGTGTACCGAAGCAAATCACATGCCAGCGCCCCATGTGCTGCTGGTCATAATGGATTTTCCCTGGAGCAAAATAAGTGTGATTGCTAGAGAAAAGCAGACAACTGGGACAAGAGTCACAGCCCTGGGAGACAAAGCTCTGTGCATCTGCACCTTGCTGCACATCTCACAGGCTCCACTCCCACAATGAGACGGGGGTGGGCAAGTAACTGCAGAACAGGGCCGGGTGGGGTTGGGGTCTCTTCCCTTAGAGTGAAAGCTTGAATGTGTTCAACAAATGCTTTTTGTGCACCTAATGCAAAGCATCGCTTGTGGAGATTAGCACCTTCTCTGCACCAGTCTACCATTGGGGTTTTTTGAAGGGGGTGTGGAGGTCACTGAACTCAGGACTTTTCACTTGCTAGGCTGGCACTGTGCTGCTGAGCTATATCCTGGAATCCTATGTTACCATTCTTAAACCACCCCCTCAAGCCTGGCTAAATGCCGATGTAATTTATAAAGAATTACATAAGAAATAGTCAGTCTTGGCCAAGAAATCAAGAAATACAAATGAACCAAAAGGAGAAAAGGTAACTCAAGTAAACAAATCCTCCCTGTGATAATCAGTACTAGTATTTTTGGGGGGCAAACCTTCTGCTTCTTTTGCTTGTTTACTTATTGATTCCTTCCTGACCACCTGCATTAAAGGGCGGGGTCCAGAATGATAGATAAGACAGATGCGGCCTTGCCCTGAAAACCAAGGTTTTCATGAGGAAAGAACCTCAAACATAAATAAAAATAGTTGCAAGTAAATCAGGAGCCACAAAGAAAATAGAATGACTTGTTGGAACCTGATGGAGGTAAAGGAAGGGATTTTGTTGAGGAGTAGCATTTGAGCTAAGAACCAATTGTGGAGAACTCAGC
>PVLA01012182.1:0-46822 GCA_004027455.1 Hydrochoerus hydrochaeris
GGAGGAGGAGGAGGAGGAGGAGGGGGAGGAAGCAGCAGCCTGAGTCCCACAGTGCCTTCATTGAATGTACCATCCATTGCCTCGGGACCCCACAGACTCCACATCTCAGAGGTTCCACCACACCCCAAAAGTGCATGTGCCCCTGGGAGACACTGAAGACCCAAGCTATAGCACTGATAAAGTGTCATTCAAGGTAAACACGATGGTTTAACGCCGAGAAGCTATATGCTTTTCAAAAGAAAGGAATGTTGTTGGACAGAGACTATTAACAAAGAATTTGGTGGGTGAGTGGATAAGAGAACCATGGGAACACATTTTCTGTGTAATGAAAAAGGCCTTTTTGGAAGGGAGTTTTAGTGGGTTTATAAACTCATTTGTGTAAGTACCGAGAGCTATCATTTATTTTACAACAGTTGATGATGTCAGGGAAGAGTCAGACTTACCAGCTTTTGAAGATAATTTTGCAAATTTTTCAGTTGGACCCAAAAATGAATATCAAGATTTTCTAACTATCTTTTTGCTTCTAACCTTTAGGTTATTGTTCAGCATGCAATTTAAAAATTAATGAATGCATGTTGAATCATTATATTAGTCACTTCCTCACTGTTGGGACAGATTACCAACATCCACTAGTAAAGAAGGAGAGATTTATGTTGGCTCACAGTTTTAGAGGGTTCAGTCCATGGTGGGCTGGTTTCAGTGCAGAAGCTGCTTGGCAAATGGACATTGGTAGAAGGAAACTGTTCATTGCATGGTAGCCAGGAAAGAAAGAGACAGATGGGAGGAACAGGGACCAGCCTGCACCCTTCTAAGTCACCCCACCAGTGACCCATTCTTTCTGATCTGGTCTCATCTTCAAATGTGAGACTTTTGGGGGACACTTTAGATCTAAACCATAGCAATTGTGTACTTCACAACAAAATAATAATAATGTTGTTTACTTAGTTTAGAAAGGTCTCAGCATGAATTTATAAAATAAAATTGTAATTATTAAGGTATTTGTTATCCCTTCTTTATCAAATGACTTTAAAAATTCCATTTATAATTCAGATCACATAGCAAACCTAGTAAAATATTACATATATAGAATATATTGAAACATATTCTCAAAATGTTTCAACTGAGAGGAGGGCGTTAATTTCTTTCTTTTTTAAAACAAGGGTTAGTCCTACTGACCAGAGACAGTAATAAAATTTGTAAATTACATTCATGAATAAGATTATATGGTAAATTAAATTTGTAAGAGTCAAGGTGCAAAAGGAAAATGCATCTAGGGTAGAGAACCAGTGTTTAACATTTCTAAAATATCTTCTAACCTCTCACCCACAATATGTGCCCCTGAAAGACTTGCCAAATCCATACAGTACTCAGACCCTTCCCACTGAGTGTGTGAACACAGCAAGCACAAGTTACCAGTCTCTGCCCTGTTCTGTGCCCACTGGTAGCACTGCCGGTGCTCAGACAGATCACCCCACCTGGACTGTCCGACCTCACTGCTGTCCACCTCCCTGTATTTTCCAAGACTCTCCCATGGTCCACCCTTCTCAGTCAGAGATTGTCACTGTCATACCATAGCAGAGAACCAAGAAGTCACTCATTCTTGAGAAAGCAAGTATAGATGGATACATGGATATCTTAATGAACGGAGAGCTTGTTGGGATAATGGGACAATGTAAAATATTAGTGAAAAACGAATGAAGCCCTAAGCAAGAAATAGGTAACAGCAATAACTGAGCTCCTTTGCATGCCAATAGGTTTTCATTTTATTTTTAAATTTAAAAACAGCAAATTCTGAAACACTTTCATGTGCTTACTCCGATTAAAGTAAATGATCTTTTAAAAACTTACACTATTTTTACAAATTTCTCTCAGGTTGTCTGTAACCAAATAGCATTCTGAGGGTTTTGTGTTTAATGAGAGGAGCTGTGAATTGGAAAACAAATATGCAGAAACCTATTAACGGGCCAGTAAATTAGAATTTAAAGAAAGACGTTTGCTATGACTAAAAGAAATCTTTAATTTACATGCAAATGTGTGGGAGAAAAAAATGTATGTTGGAATTTATTTTTAATGGATGGCAGATCTGGAAAGAAGATAAGAGGTAGAGATTAATGGCATCTCCAATGCACTGCTGGCTAGAAGGGTGAAAAAAATGGGCTGACGTCCTTAGGATGAACTATTTTAATAATAATCTTGTGACATGAGAAAAATTATTAATCCATCTAATTAACATGAGCATGTAAATTATTCATTAGTGCAACTATCTGAATAAAATTAGAATTTCTGGGGTTATAAATTGCCCATACTCCTGCCTTCCACGGTGTGAGAGATGCTGTATTTTAGAAAGATAGCAAGGACTTTGATGAAATATAATTACAGGTGGCATAGGAAAATAAGAATGTTGAGGGTTGTCATAGATTAACTTTTAGAAAGTCAGTATGTTTGATTATTGTGGCATTAATGAGGGCTGTAGGCTTCCTGCATCTTTGTGTTTTCAAGCTTCCTTAACCCAGTGGTGATAAGCTGATCGTATTTGTTAGAGATGTTTTTGTTTCCCTTGAGAGCTGAAGACCTGGGATTCATTACACCAACCAAATGATGTCACATGAACAAAATCAAAAGATTTCTCACCATTATTCTTCCTTCATTTGGCACGACTCTTTTCTCTTTATCCCCGGTGACTATTTTGCTGCCAGTTTAGGGAGGAGCAAGTTGGCAGGCAGGATTTATGAGAGCCGAAAAACACTAAGAAATTGAGACTTGAGAGGGGCATAATATTCCCTGAAAACCTCACACTCCAAAGAGGGTTCACTTCTTGAGCCATGGAAAATTGCAGCTTCAAATCAATTTCTAAGCCAATTATTCCAAACTGACAAATGAATTTGTTTGGATGGAAAAAGCTATATATATATATATAATTTTACTTATATATACATATATTATCATGGAATATATGCACAATTTATATGCATTATGAGCATTAAATTATTTATAGAGTATTTATAGCTCCTGCTATTCTATTTAAAATCCTTCATTCCCAGGAAAATCAAATCCAAAGTCCCTACTGTGACCAATAAAGCCAGAAAAGATTTTCCTCCATACCTTCTCTTCCAGTGTTCCACTCTAGCTCATCCTCACCCTCCTCTGCCTCTGTGGCCTTTTTGCTTTTCCTTGAACTCATCAGCATTGTGTTTCAGGATTTGAGGGGTTGGCTTCCTTGCCTGGGATATGCCCCCTTCTGTCTTTCTGGGCTGTCTTTCTTAAGTTCAGCTCTCACTTTGGCTCTTATTTCTCTAGAGAGGCCATCACCGGTCTTTGTAAAGGAACGACTTAGGGCCTATCTCTCGTGGCTCCTCAAAGCCGGGCGCTCATCTCTTGCAGAGCTTGGCTGGGCAGGCAGGACAAGGCCTGAGAGGGAGATTATCTAACAAGGTCCTGGGTGATGCTGTTGCTGCTGATTTGGGATCATTCTCTGAGAATTGCTGCCCTATTATGTTACTCTATTTTAATTCTCTGAATGAGAGTCATCACTCTGTTATTTTTCTTCTTCCTTTAAATATTTTCCCATTGTCTTCCATCCCAACCAGAAGTTAGACTCTTATCAGATCAAGAAACCCATTTCTCTTATTTGTTAATATGGCTTCGGTTCCTAGAACGATGCTTAACACACAATAGACATTTAATATTTGTTGACTCATAGATTCAGGAAAATATTTTTCACGCTCATTCTGTTCTACATGCAAATGAAGACCTGAGGAGACCAGGACTAATAAGTACAGCCGCTCTCTGCAGGGCTGAGAACCTGTTCAGGACTATCTCTTCACCCTGACATACATACAGTTCCTTATATAGTGTGCTTGGTAGAATTACAAACCTGTCGTCATCTCACGATGTTGCAGCACAGGAGCTGCTGTTAAGAGGATGGGCTTCTAGCACGTATATGGAAAGGGAGGAATTCGGGGAAGTGCATCCCAGGTTCATGGTTGTACGCAACTCTAAGATTGCACGGGCGCCTGGACATAGCATGGCCTTGATGATTGAGAATGCTTAGCAGTCACTTGGCAGGCAGCCTCTCAGGGGAGCTCATTAAGAATTTGCTATTTTAAAATGACTTAAGGTAGAAACATACCTAAATTTTTTCTCATTTGCATTTAGCAGAAATAGGTCCTGAGGGTTTTTTGGGGGTCATATATTTGTCCAAATTAATTTTTTAAAAACTCAAGAATGTGCAGTCTTAACCTTTGATCAAGGAGTTTCTTTCTTTCTTTCTTTCTTTCTTTCTTTCTTTCTTTCTTTCTTTCTTTCTTTCTTCTTTCTTTCTTTCTTTCTTTCTTTCTTTCTTTCTTTCTTTCTTCCCATATGTACGGTTGAAATACCTCATTGGTCAAATTTCATTAATTTCCAAGAAGTGCTGAGTAAATACTGAGTCAAAACCATCTTGCTCTCCTTGAAGACTGGCTAGTGATTGAAAGTTGGCCTCCTGCCTCAGCTGGTGGTACAGGTTTCCCATGTTTTGGGGATCGCTGACCTTCAATCATCCTCAGCAAAGATTATTTTTTTTGACTGGAGGAAAAGAATGACAGACCATTTTGTAAAGAAGCCAAGATAAATCTTATCCTCCATCCCCCAGATTAAGATGCTGCTTACCGTCTTCATAAGAATAAATCAGTTGTAATGTTTCCATTGCACCAGAGATAAATAGAGCCAAACAATATTACAAAACAAATTGGTAGAAAGGTGCCTTAGTATTTCACAGCAATTAACTGGATGATTGGTTATTGTTTTGCCTTGAGTTTAACATTGGAAAATCAGATTTGAAAATCAGGCAGGGAATAATGCAAAACACTTGCTACATTTACTACCAATTACTTTTTGAAGGCTGTCCTTATGCACAAAATCGTTCTAATTTCAACATCGTGAGCAAAATTCCTGATGTGGAAAGTTTCATTTAAAATTCTAACCTGAGAAAGAAATTCATTAGTTGACTATAAGCTTATGATTTGGGGCTGTTGTAATGAGAAAGTGGCATTAAAAAAATTATTTGTTAAGCAATTGGTTTCCAAGGCCTTTGGTGTTTATGAAGCGTAAATGATGCATATGCTTATGAAAGATGGTTTGTTGGAGATCAGTTTAGGTCCTCATATATTCAGAGCCTCTGTGTTTTGAAAATTCTAATTGCTAACATCAAATTAAAGTCATCAGTGTTTTAAAAAATGTTCCTACATTTTATTATTGTGGTGTTCTGCATATTGGGTCATAAATATTTATATACCTAAGTGGAATTATGTCTCTTCGTGGCTCCATAGGTTGATACATAGAAGAGAAGAATGTTTGCAGCAGGAGAAAGACAACAGCAAATAGATCCAATACAGAGAGTTTCTTCCAGATAAGTCCTCTGCATTATAAAGTTTTTTGTTTTGTACCATGTTCCTTTTACATCTCCATGAGGCACCCAGAAGCAAAGGACAAAGCAAATTTAAAGAGAGCACTGAAATCAAAGTCTCCCAACCAGCATGGCTTTTCCAGTAATAAACTGCATGCTATGTGGTAGAAATCTGAACTGAAAACCAACTTTTCAGAAACATCCGAAGACCTTGAACGCTTTCTGTCACTCTTAGGGCTGAAGTTTTCTGCAGTTTACTGCCTCTAAATGTTAAATATTAATGATCTGATTGATTCACTCCTTTGATAGAGTTCCTCGGAATATTGGCAGGTTTCTGATTTCATCTGAACCAAATGAACCATTTGTGGCCCAGGGAGGGCCGGGGAACGTGAGGAAATCGTCCGTGGGAAGGGAGCTGTTACATTCATCGGAAGATTTCCCTGAGAGGCTGCTGTCCTCTCTGACAATTGTCACAATGATGGTGACAACAACACTCATGCATGGCCACTTCCATCAGTACGGTGTGCACGATGCGGTGAAGCTGTGTGTGTGTCATCTCATTGGATCCCTGCCATCATCTAGGAGATGGGTGTTGTGCTCTTATCCCATTTTACCTGCCCAACTTGCTCAAGCTGTAGTAGGTAAGTGGTGATCCCAGCCTTTAAGTAAGGGTTTCACTTGGAATTTGGGGTCCTCACATTACCCAGCCGATGCCCTCATTTGTATGATGGAGCAATGAGTTTGGCACACTCAGGAGATTTGAGTAGGATGATTTTGAGTAGTTTGTTAACAGTATTATGCAATAAATCACCAACTTTTATAAACCTCAGATGTCATTTAAAGATAGTGTTCTTATAGACTCCTTTGTTAGCTTTAATTGCTTTTTCTATTTCATTATTTAATAAACATGCAAAACTGCCGCAATCTTATTTTTATCTCAAATGTAAGATTATATCAAATCTGCAAGTTAATATCATATATAACTATAAAACCAGTAAGGCTAATGTTGAAAACATTAATACAATAAAGATGTTCTATTGCAGAATCTGAATTTTTGCTCACGCATGAATGGAGTATCAGGAGAACCAAAGTTTTCCTAGTTTAGCCAGGTTCTAGTAAGTTATCCCAGGTGATGACCCCATTTGCCAACCAATTGGTTTTATATTAGAACGTATCATTTCTTTCTCATATTGTACCATTTTATATCATCCATTGTTCTGAATGAGCCATTCATATTATTCTGAATTCTTCTCCCTTAATTCTTCTTTCTGTAAAGAATTACAGCCACCTTACTTGATTGCAATCTAAGCATGCATTCATACTTTGTTACTAAAGAAGGCATTATTGAAAAGTGGACTCCCAGATCTTGAGGGACTCTCATGGACATTATTGCTATATTTTCAGTTTCTGATGTTTTCCAAAAAACAAAGCAAGTTTACAGGATTTCCCCTGCCTGAAGCTAGGTGTAGCAACAGCTGTGCTTTGATCAATGAAATGGGAGCTGCTCTAACAAAACCCAGTGTACAGCACACTGTTCTTTCCCAGGGAGACTGGCTGGGGACAGCGTGCTTTGATAACATTGCGACACCTTAAGGCAGCCCCTACCACTGAGAAACTCATGGCCCTGCCAGAGAGAAGTAAAAGTAAGTATGGCTGCTATAACCGCTTAGACGTGCAGCTCGTTCCAGGGCGTAGCTTAACCTAACCTGACTAATACAGGGGTCATACATGTAACCCAGCATATCCTGGTGGTAATTTGAAGGGGCTATGATTTTTTTTTAAAAGCATAAAATTGCAAATGTTAGATTCTCAATGCCTTCTTGCAGCTTCTACAGCATCCAATCTGCAGTTTGTAAACCATAAATCTAGATATGGCATTGTTCCCTATCTCGAAAATGACATGTTTGTGTAACACCTGGAGATAGTTGCTTTTTATTTAAAATTCATTGAGCATTTATGCATAGACCCAGGAAACTGCTGGCTGGTCCTAAATGGATAGGGTCAATGGAATTATAATTCTCTGACTAGCTATGTCAGCCTACTTCATCTAGAAAATCCCTTTGTGTTAAGAACTTCAGGAGAACATGAAGAAATTGGTAGCTAACAGGTATTGAATGTATTCCATGTGTGGCAGCCAATGTATTAGATTGGAAGATCCAGCATCTATTTCTATTTTAAATTTTATTTTTTTATTTTAAAGAGAATAAAACAAAGAGGACAGATCTAAGCAGATCAGAACAGAACAATGTAAGCAACACAGCACTTCACAACAACACAATTGGATATTAACAGGAGCTATCATAATGTCTCTTTCTTTGAAATAGTTGAGCTTAGCTTTACACACAATAATGTCAAACATAACAAAATAGAATAAAACCACTCAAGAGAATGAAAATATTGCAAGGCATTCTGAATCAAATAACTGAAGATGGACAATGGCTACTATATTATCTCATTTTCAATGAAAAATTTGTTTACACTATCATACATATTAAAATCCAATAAGACACAACATGATAGAACCAATAGTAATAGAAAAACAAAAGCATGGTAGGACTTCAGAGCAAGATGATATCAAATCAACAATGGCTGCCATATTGTCTTTTCTTCAAAGTAACTATTCATAGCATCACATATATTAAGATCAAAAAAAACAGAATAAAACCATTCCAACCAATGAATGAAAACATAAGACTTTAAAGCAACATAATGGTGAACCATGATTACCATAAAATCTTCTATATTCTTACCATTTCTTACACTAGGGAGACTATACGGTATTTATACATTTGAGTTTGATTTATTTCACTATTGAGTATGGATTCAAGTTGTATCCATTTATTTATAAATATCTCAATGTGATCATTCTTTATAGCTGAGTAGTACTCCATTGTATAAAAGTACCACATTTTTTTTTATCCATTCCTCAGTTGATGGGCACTTAGGTTGTTTCCAAGATCTGGCTATTACAAATTGTGCCACTATAAACATAGTTGTGCATATATCACTGTGGTAATATGTTTTCAGATCTTCTGGGAATATGCCTAAGGGTGGAATAGCTGGGTCAAATGAGACCTCCAACCCCAGCTTTTTGAGGAATCTCCAGACTGACCTCCACAGTGGTTGCACCAGTCTACACACCCACCAACAGTGCAGAACAGTTCCTTTTTCCCCACAGCCTCTCCAGCATTTGTTGGTAGTTTTCTTGATCCTGGCCATTCTTTCTGGAGTGAGATGCAATCTCAGTGTAGTTTTAATTTACATTTCTCTAGTGACCAATGATGATGAACATTTTTTCATGTATTTATTTGCCATTCATATTTCTTCATCTGAGAACTGTGTGTTCATCTCAGATGCCCATTTTTGGATTGGGTCTTTGAATTTTGGGGGTCTGATTTTTTAAAAATTCTTTATAAGATATAGACACAAGTCCTCTGTCTGAGGGACAGTTCACTAAGATTTTTTTCCCAGTTTGTGGATTTTATTTTCACTCTGCTGAAGGTTTTTTGGACATGCAGAAACTCCTTAATAAAGCATGATCCCAGTTATTGATTCTGGGAAGTATTTCCTGTGCAATTTGGTTTTTGTTCATGAATTCTCTACCAACCCCTATGTCTTCAAGATTTTTACCTACTTTGTCTTTCAACAGATTTAGTGTTTCTGTTTTAATATTTAGATCTTTGATCCATTTAGAATTTAGTTTAGTACATGGTGATAGGCATGAGTCTAATTTTAGTTTTTGGCATATGGAAAGCCAGTTTTTCTAGCACCATTTATTAAAGAGACTGTCATTCTTCCAGTGAACATGCTTGGCCCCTTTATCAAAGTTAGGGTGGCTGAGTGTGTTCGTTGTTGTATCTTCTAGTCTATGACATTGATCTTCAGGTCTGTTTTTATTCCAATACCAAGTTGATTTTATTACAGTAGTTTTGTAGTATAACTTCAAGTCAGGTATTGTGATGCCTCCTGCCTTGGCTTTGCTGCTTAGAATTGCCTTTGCTATTCTAGGTCTCTTCTTGTTCCAGATGAATTTTAGGAGTGATTTCTCTAGATCTATGAGGTATGTTAGTGGTATTTTCATTGTGATTGTATTGAATGTGTATAAAAATTTTGGGAGAATGGCCATTTTCACAATATTTATTCTTCCTATCTACGAACAAGGGATGTCTTTCCATTTACTGAGGTCCTCTTTGATTTTTGTTTTCAGGGTATTATAATTTTCCCTGTACAAATCTTTTACATCTTTTGTTAGATTAGTTCCTAAGTATTTGATTTTTTTTGGATGTTAATGTGAAGGGTGTGGCTTCTCTTATTTCTCTCTCAGTGATTTTGTTGTTAGTGTATAAGAATGCTATTGATTTTTGAGTATTAATTTTGTATCCAGCTACATTGCTGAATTTATTTATTATATCTAGGAGTCTTTCAATGGAGGTTTGGGGGTCTTCTATGTAGAGTATCATGTCATCTGCAAATAATGATAATTTAACTTCTTCTTTTCCTATCTTTACTCCTTTTATTTCCTTCTCTTGTCTAATGGCTCTGGCTAGTATTTCCAGTACTATGTTGAACAGGAGTGGTGCTAAGGGACATCCTTGTCTTGTGCCTGATTTCAAGGTAAAGGCTGTCAGTTTTTGGCCATTTAATATGACCCTGGCTGTTGGTTTGTCATAGATGGCCTTTATCATATTGAGGTACAGACAACCTAGTCCAATTCTCTATAAGGTTCTTATCATGAATGGGTGTTGGATCTTATCAAAAGCTTTTTCTGCATCTATAGAAATGATCATGTGATTCTTACTTTTGGCTCTATTGATATGGTGGATAACATTTATTGATTTACGTATGTTGAACCATCCCTGCATGCCTGGGATGAATCCAATTTGGTCATGGTGTATAATCTTTTTGATGATTTGCTGCATCCTGTTTGCCAGGATTTTTTTTTTGTCTTTTTGAGACAAGGTCTTTATGCAGTTCAGGCTGGCCTTGAGCTCACTTTGTAGCCCAGGCTGGTCTTAAACTTGCAACGATCCTCCTGCCTCAGCCTCCCAAGTGATGGGATTACAGATGTGAGCCACCATGCCTGGCTTGTTTGCAAATATTTTATTGAGTTTTGCTTTGCTTCTATGTTCATTAAGGAGATTGGCCTGTAGTTCTCTTTTTTTAGTTGGATCTTTCTCAGGTTTTGGTACTAGGGTGATATTTGCTTTCAGGAATGACTTAGGGAGAATTGCTTCCCTTTCAATTTCATTGAAGAGTTTGAAGAGTGTCGGCATTAAGTCTTCTTTGTATTTCTTGTAGAATTCTGCAGTGAATCTATCTGGACCTGGGCTCTTCTTTGTTGGTAGGGACTTGATTACAATTTCAATTTCATTAATAGAAAATGGGTTTTTCAGCAGTTTTACATCTTCTTGATCCAGCTTTGGTGGTTCATATGTTTCTAGGAATCTGTCCATTTCTTCTGTGTTAACAAATCTATGAGAGTAGAGGTTTTCTAAATAGTTGTTGATGATATGTATTTCCACAGGGTCGGTAGTGATTTCACCTTTTTCATTCTGTATTAAATGAATTTGAGTCTTTTCTTTCCTTGTTTAAATTAGGCTGGCTAGGAACTTATCAATTTTATTTATTCTTTCAAAGAACCAACTCTTTGATTCATTGATTCTTGTATTGTTTTCTTAGTCTCTATTTCTGCTCTGATCTTTATAATTTCCTCCCTTTTTTTGGCTTTGGGCTTGGCTTGCTCTTCTTTTTCTAGATGTTTGAGGTGTAATGTCAAGTTGCTTATTTGTGTTCATTCTGTTTTCCTAATGTGGGAACTCAGTGCAATAAATTTTCCTCTGAGGACCACTTTCATTGCATCCCACAGGTTCTGGTAAGTTGTATTTGTATTTTCATTTGCTTGTAGATATTGTTTAATTTCTTCTTTAATTTCCTCTGTGACCCACTGATTAGTCAAGAGTGTATTATATAATTTCCATGTGTTTGTGGGGTTTTTGCAGTTACTTTTATCATTAATTTCCAGTTTCATGGTGCTATGATCCGATAACATGCATGGGGGTAATTTCAATTCTTTTGTATTTACTTAAATATATTCTGTGGGTTAGTATATGGTCTATTTTAGAGAACATCCCATGTACTGATGAGAAGAATGTATATTCTGATGTTGTTGGATGGAACACTCTGTAGACATCTATCAAATCCATTTGTTCATAGGTGTGATTCAGTTCTGTTATTTCTTTGCTGATTTTCTGTCTAGTTGATCTATTCCTTTGTGTCAATGGTGTGTTAAAGTCTCCTGTTATAATTGTGTTATTACCTATTTGATTTTTCATTTCTGTTAATACTTCCTTTGTATAGTTGGGTGCTCTGGAATTTGGTGCATATATATTTAAGATTGTTATCTCTTCCTCTTGTAGGTTTCCCCTAACTAGTATGTAGTGACCTTCTTTATCTCTTTGGACCATTCTTGGTTTGAAGTTCACATGGTCTGCAAACAGAATAGCTACCCCCACTCTTTTTTGAGTTCCTGTTGCATGGAGTGTTGTTTTCCATCCTTTGACTTTCAGTCTTATCAGTTTTCTTTTGGGTGAGATGGGTTTCTTGTAGACAGCATATGGTTGGACATTGTTTCTTGATCCATTCTGCCAGTCTGTTTCTTTTAATTGGTGAATTGAGGCCATTTACATTAATGGTTATAACTGTCATATATTGGTTTATTGTTGACATGTTATTTTTCTGATGTTGTATCTTAGCTTTCCATTCTGTTTAATTGGCTGTCTTGCTTAGTGGTTTTTTCCTATGTGTAACTAGAATGTCTTTGAGTATTCTTTGTAGGGTTGGTTTGGTGATCATGAAGTTCTTCAGCTGTTCTTTGTCATGGAAGTATCTTATTTCTCCATCCATTTTGAAGGACAGTTTTGCAGGGTATATCAGTCTGGGTTGGAAGTCATTTTCCTTCAGTATCTGAAACTTTTCACTCCATGCTCTTCTTGACTTCATTGTTTGTGTTGAGAAGTCTGCTGTGATTCTGAAAGGTTTTCCTTTATAGGTGATCTGTCTTTTCTCTCTAACAGCTTTTAATATTCTGTTTTTATGTTGGATTTCTGGGATGGTGATTATTATATGTCTGGGTGTAGTTTTGTTTTGGCTATGGCTATTTGGAGTTCTATATGTTTTACTAATCTGTATGTCACTTTCTATACTCATGTTTGGGAAGTTTTCAGGTATTCTGTAAATAGCCTCTTGATATCATTTGTGTTGTCCCCTTCTTTTTCATTTATCCTTATTAATCTTATGTTGTTTTTCTTTGCATCTTCTTGCAACTGTTAAATTGTTATTTCCTGATTTCTTGTTATTTTTAGAAGATCTTTCCTTTCCTGTTCACTAGCTGCAATCTTATCTTCAAGGTCTGAGATCCTATCTTCACTTTTGTTGAGGCAGTTTTTGCAACTTTCATTAGAGTTTTTGATTTCCTGTATATCTCTTTGAATCTGCTTCATGCATTCTGTTTGTTTCTTAAACTGTTCATTCAGGGATTCTATCATTTTGCTTTGTTCCTCTAATTTTTTAGCTGTGTCTTCGTTGGATGCATTCAGTATTTCTTTCACTACTTTTATCATTTCTTCTTTTACCTGGGAGATTATTTCTGATTTGAATTCCCTCATAGCTTCCTGCACTTGCTTTTTTATTTCAGTTGATATCATTTCAGGCATTTCAGGTGTATGTGTAGTATTTTCTTCTATGTACATGGCTCCTAGGTTTTCTTGGGATGGGCTGGAGGTTTGAGATTGCAATTTGGTCTTCCATTTTGTCATTTTCCTATATTTCCGAGTTTCTAGCAATGTTCCAAAGCTTTCCCTGGATGCGTTGGAAATCACCTCCTACACCCTCCACCACTGGGACTCACATGGCCCTGGCTCCCCTTGCATGGTGGGCCTGGCTTCCCTGGTTGAAAGAAGGTTGCTGGGTGCAGTCCACTCAAGCCCGCGGAAACCTCTGGAGCTCAGTCCAGTGTACTAAGGGTGCTGCGCAAGCCCCCAGCCACTGGGATTGATGGTCCCAAACTTATCCTGGACCTGCCTTGGCAAGCTGCAACTCATCTTGTGGTGGCAGTGTGGGCCTGGCTCCCCCTTTGGCGGGCCTGGCTTCCCTGGTTGAATGAAGGTCACTGGGCGTGGTCCACTCAAGCCCCTCGGAACCTCTGGAGCCCAGTCCAGTTTCATAAGGGGCCTGGGCAGGCACCCAGCCACTGGTATAGATGGTCCCAAAGCTTTCCAGGCTCTCCCTGGTGAGCTGCAACCCACCTCGTGGTGCGGAGCCGGCCTGGCTCCCCTCTCAGGGGGTCTGGCTCCCCTGGTTGAATGAAGGTGGCAGGGCACGGTCCACTCAAGCCCTTGGAACCTCTGGAGCTTAGTCCAGTCTCTTAAGGGGGCTGGGCGGGCACCCAGCTGACAGGATCGATGGTACCAAACTTTTCTGGGCCCAGCATCTATTTCTAACTCTCCTCTCTAGGAGCTGGAAATGCTGAGTGCTTATATTCACAGCTTCCCTTCAGTTAAAGGTGACCTGTAATTCAGTCTGGCCTGGGAGCTCTAATCCAAAGTCATTAGGTGGATTCTGGGAAAAAACAAAACAAAACGAAACAAAACAACCCAAACAAAACATTTTCTACTTTATAAAAAAAATAGATTGCATAACCTGTTCCTCACTTTATCTTGCTCTGAACACAGATACAATAGCAAACTGCAGTGAGGAGAAAACCTAGAACCTCTGTAACAACATTGGAATCATCTGCTTCCAAACTTTGTGATACCTAAGAACAATACATTTCTATTTATGTTTTCTGTTCCTCATTGTTGAATAAAATCCCAGTGGACCTTGTCATGAATTTCCTCACTAAAACCTCATTTAACTTAGAAATGGCAGTAGTAAGATGATAGTTATTTACAAAGGCAAGAAAAGGAAATTCGGACAGGTAATTTTCCTGTACCTTTATGATTTTCCTAGCACAGATCACACTGTGTAGGGTATAGTTTACCTTATAAGAGGGTAAGATCCCTTTCTTTATAGTGCTCTGGTCTTTGTTACAACTACTTTAAGTTTGTTGGATGAATGCAGTGACAAGGTAGCCATCAGAGATAAGGACACATCCAGCTTTAGAAGGAGTCCAATCTTTACTCATCAATTTGAATAATTCTGACTCCTTCCCTAAATTCCCTATTGCAGAAATGAGAGCTGTCACACCAACGTGTACCACAGACGATCCCTTTGGGAAAAAATACCTCGGGAAAAGGTTGATCCACAGATATTCTCTCAAAATTACAAAAACCATCTCCAAACCCAAAGATGTTCAAATTAGTGAATTCCTCTTGGTGCTGTGCAAACACTCAAAGGCAAGAGAAGAATCAGGGATCCCTGAAAAGTTGTCCTGGGAGAAATGATGAAGGAAGAGAAGGAAGAGAGCTCTTAGTCTGCTAATTAAAAGAGTGAGGTTGAGTTGAAGAGCCACATGGGATGGTTGTCACAGTAGCAGGATCTGAAAGAGAAAGCATTTCCCAGAATTGCTGTTCAAAACAAAATTCTTGATCTAGAAGTGTTGCTTGTGATAGAAGATGCCAAGTTTTTAGCCCAAACTTGGAGTATTTTAAAGCATTTATACCATGTCAATCACAATAATCCCTGGACATAGAGAAGATTATGATGCTATGCAATTATCCAGTAGGGAATAAAAACACAAAATAATTTCCAAGTATCATATTTTAGCATTATTAAATGTCACTGGAAAGGAAATAACTGGGGAAATGCATTTTAATAACTGTAGATGTCCTTGCTGATTTATTTTGACTAGCTAAGGAAGCATTAGACTAAGTAAATGTCAGATCAAAATTAATTTCATTGGAATGCATTGAATACTTTCATATATATATATATATATATATATATATATATATACATACACACATATATACATACATATATATACATACCATAATGTATCAGTTTGTGATGCTGTGTAACAACCTTCCTCTCCCAACCTCAGTGTTCAGTAAGTATTATTCTGGCCCCACAGGTCACCTGTGTGGGATCCGATGGATCTCAGTTGGTCTTGTTTTTGCATTATTTGTAAATCAAGTGGGCAGCTCTGCTGGATCACGTGAACATTTTCCACTGTTTAGGAGCTTACTGACTGCAGGTCCAAAATGGCCTTGGGCAGAGCGATGGGCAGGGGGGCTCCCTCCTCTACCCGTAATCCAGCTCAGGTTTGTGGAGGCAAGGTTCCCGGAGAGAAGAGATGTGCACAGCGCCTCTGAGTCTTCATCTAAAAACTCACACCCACAGTTTCTGCTGCCTTCTACCAGCCAAAGTAACTGGCAGGTTTCACTGATGCTCAAAGGATGGAGACAGAGATTCCATCTCTTCTTGCAAGGTGAGTTGCAAATGTCATGGAAATGAACAGGGGTTAAGACACTGACAGTGTTTCAAATATCAGCCTCCTTCACAGGATGCTTTTTTTTCTTTCTTTATATGAAAATGATTTATCAATGTTCACAATAAACAAAAAAACAAATTGCGTTCACACTGGAAACAGTTTTATCACATCAGATGGAAAATGCACTACTGGAAGAAAGAACATCATATTCCAGTCTGGCAAGGTGTAAATAATCCAATTCCCTAAACAACTATAAAGTACTACTTTGCATTTAGGACTGACATATGCCTGAGGCTGCTACCATAGAAAGATGAGAGAGCAAACTCGTAGAAGCAAAAGGAAACTTTGGACTAGATAACTATCTTTTGTTGGGGGGGTATTTGGTATATTAAACATCATCTATGTGACAAAATGTCAGAATAATTGTATTGAGACAAATGAAGATATGCCATGACAGTTATGTAAGGGAAGCATATTTTGAATATTTATAGATTACAAATTAGTCTGTGTCACAGAAATACAATGCTGTATATTTGTGCCTGTTATAAAATATTTATAGGCAAGACTGTAAAATTCATGGTGCAGTATGATTTGGTTGTAATTCCATACAGTGCAAATGAATGTCTTCTTCCATCCTATCAGTGTATTGCTCTAACAGTTTCCAACATCTCCTTTGGAGATGCGATGTCACAAGTTTAAGACTTGACTTGTGTAGTCTGAGCCTGACTGACTCAGTCCCCTTTTAACATCCCCTGCTTCAACTTGCCAACCTCAGAGTAACAATACCCACTCTACTGTAATTCTATGCTCCAGGGAGGTACACACCTTGGAAAGACCGGAAAAACAGGACGTCCTCCCAGCTTCCCCTGCTGATGAACTCCTCTGATACTCACTGTAAATGCTCATGAGTTATTTGAGCCACCCCATTTCATACCTTTTAGTTTCCAGCCTTCCACCCCCTCTATCCCATCAGGCACAAAGAAATGTGTGCAGGGCCCTTTCCAATCCATTCCCATTGTAACTGTAGTATTCACTATCTCTGTTTAAGATTTAAAAATGGAACTTGTGTGTGTATCTCTACCATGGGAATTACCATCATGACTTTAAATCTTTTCCTTACCATCTCCCCTTAATGGATATATTTTAGAATTCAAGACCCTTATTCCATTAATCTTTGTAATCATGTTACCAGATGCAGTACCTAGCATAGTTAGTGCTTGAATCTTGTTGAATGAAATGAATAGAATGAATCAGGATTTCTACCCTAAATCTGATGCTCATTTACTGCTCTTTCATTTCAATGGTCTATAGTCATCTCCCTCATTTTTATCTCTGTGTATCTTCCTTACTTTGTCATGCAGTTTTGTGAGTTTGATTTCAACTACACTAACCAATTTTTTTTTTTTTGATACTGGGGCTTGAACTCATGACCACGCACTTGCAAGGCAGGTGCTTATGCCACTGAGCTAAACTCCTGGCCTTACACTAATTAATTTTGTCCCATTATAAATTTGGTTGTTCATTTCTTCCTATGTTTTAATTATGAGATTGCATTCTCAGTTCCCTTGCTCATCTCTAAGTTTTACCTTGACTTTTGATCTTGCTTCTTCTTTTTTTTCTATTTTAGTCCATCTTGCCTCTACCAGTTTTGTAGAGGCACTTATCTCTCATACTTTATTGTGAGTGACTGTTGTGGTTTGTTTAAATGTCCCCCCAAAGCCTCATGCCTTTGTGGAGGTAACTGAGCCTAGTGTTTGTGATTGGTTTGTTGTCTAGTGCTGGGATTGGTGGTTTCAGTGCTGCACCATTTTTAACCCTGTTCATTCTTGTCATTCATGGGAGACATGAACAGTTGTCCCTCAGCCATGCCACCCTGCCTTTGAGCCAGCTGGGTAAGGACTGAAACCTCCAAAAACTGTAAGCTAAATAAACTTTTCCTTCCCTCATTTTTGGCATGAAGTATTTTGCCTCAACAATGAGAGAAAAGTAACCAAGACAGTGATAAACATTTAAGTTTTGTTTCCATACAATAGACAAAGATTTGCTGTTCTGGGGCTATTTTTAATCTTATCCTGCAGTATTTTTTTACTCCCTTTTCTCTTATTACTCCATCCTTACATGACTAATGTGACTATTAATGTGATGATTAGGTGAACTCCACCTTGTGGTTCCTTTTTCATGTCGGCTAATTTTGTTTATTTGTTTATTTCTTCATCTATCATTCATTTTACCAACAGCAAACAGAATAGCCATTTTTTCTGTTGCAATATTTTGGAAGGTGGAAAAAAAACAAGAAACAGATAAACACATGACATGATGTGTGGTGAGAAGTGTGTTAGATAAGCAGGGAGGCTTTTTCACACTTTAAGTTCCAACATAGTGAACTGAAATTTAACTCAGGAGTCTAACAAACTGCCAAGTTTCAGCCAATCAGAGGCAGCCAACTCCCCATACCCTGTCCAATAAGACAAATGGCTCATCATACTGCCTGCAGGTGCCTCGCTGTGGCCAATGAGGTGATTTCTGTACTTGTCTTCTGTGTCCATCCAAAAGAGGCTCACTGTCCACACAGCCGGGTAGAGTTCTCTGAACCTATTTGATCAGTATTTGTAAGTCTGTCTCACAATTTCATCTAGCATTGTGCCCTCCAGGCTTAGCTATGTCTTCTTTGCAAATGAAAGGATTTTCTTCTTTGATGAGAATGCATAATATTACATTATATGTAAGTCACACTTTCTTTAACCATTCATCTGCTGATGGGCACTTAGGATGATTCTATAATTTGGCTGCGATCAATCTCCTGCAACAGACATGGGAGTGCAGATACTGCTTTAGAGACTAACTTTGTTTCCTTTGGATGCAGACCCAGCAGTGTGCCTGCTGGATCCTATAGTCATTGTATTTTGAATTTTATGAGGAGTCCTGATTATTCTGTCTTCCTGTCGTGGTTGTACCAGTTTACATTCCCATTAGTGATATGCAAAGTTGCTCTTCTCTCCATGTCTTCCTCCACAGGTGTTATCCTTTGCTTCCTGATAATGGTCACTTCAACAGGCATGAAGGGACCCTTCACTGTGGTTATGACCTGTATTTCCCCAGGGATAATAACTTCGAACACCTCTGTGTGTATCTGGTGACCTTTAGCATGTTTCTTTCGTAATACATCTATTTAACACTTGTGCCCTTTTTAAAATTGGTTGTTTGCTTTTTTATTTAATTTTTTGTTGTTGAATTACTTGAGTTTTTCATATATTTTCATGGTAACCCCTTGTCATCTATCTGGGTTTTGACGGTTTCTCCACCTTATATAGATTGTCTTTTCATTCTGTTGATTGTCCCTTTGCTGTGCAGAAAGTTTTAGCTTGCTACTTACCTACTCTGTGCTTTTGTTGGATATACTTTCTGTGTCATATCCAAGAGCCATTATTGGGGTCAGTGTAAGAAACATTTCCCCTATGTTTTCTTCTCCTAGGATATTTCTTTATCATTTCTCCTCAGCAACTAGACAAATGAGTAGCAAATGCATGCTTCTTTTACTATTTTATTAAGCTTATCAACCAACTAACATTATTACAACAAGAATCTTCACCAAAACCCAGCTCCTACAAATACCATCACATCATATTATCTCCTGGCAGAGGTGGTTGTCATGTGAGCTTTTTTTTTTTTTTCAGTAAAATCCTGGATTAGAATCACATCACCACTCATTTCTGCATCATGTGGAAACTATTAGAATGCACAGCATCTCTGAAAGCCATGGTAAGAGAAACAAACATGTAACTGAATTTTATTATTGTTGTGATCCTTGTTATGTTTTCATAGAAAAACTGATTTGACCCAGAATTGTTTCCCTGAATTGTCTTGGGTCAGAAATAGTGTAAGTCTGACATTTCTTCTGGTGCATATATGACCTTGCCAACGTGTTCTTCATCATGACGCCTGCTGTGGAAATTATGCATCAGAGACATTTAATAATACGATGGTGATTATTCTTGGCTCCTAACTCATGAAAGAGCACCATAAAAATTAAAAATTAATAACACAAGGGAGGGTGAGTTCACATTTTAGTTAAGCCTTTAAGTTCATATTAATAAAAGTCTTTAATAGAAAAAAACCCTAATATTTAGATAAACTAATTTTAAAAAAAATTTATGCTGATTTAAAAATAATGTTCATGACTTTGGGCTCAATTTGTATGAGCGTTTTTCAATTTTTGGTTCAGTGGAGGAGAAATATAAATCACTTTCCCTATCAGTGCACTAATGAAATGTTACATCAGCAGATTGCCAAGAAATAGCTGTAGGTCCACCTATTCAAATCACACACACACACACACACACACACACACACACACACACTGCCTGTCCACTAAGGCATAAATTTAATGCCCACCTCAATCTGGTAATATTTCCCCTTTCTGAAGAAGACATCTTGGTCCCCATGGAGAAACAAAGCAAATAACACTTGTTGTGGTAGCAGCAATTTCAGATTAATGGCCCCCTTGAGTATGAAGACTAAAAGAAATAATAGCTAGTTAGAAGAATTAGTCATTTCCTGACAGTCTGCCCTAATAGCACCATTTTTATAGCTCTGTGGTAAATTCTGTTTTCAGACTAAAATCACTCAGTTATATATCATTCATGTTTGTGACAGCTTCCCTGGTTTCCATTACAAAATCCAGTATGAAGAAGGCGCTAGAGAGAGGGAAGACTGGGGCCATGAATTTTCCTGGAACTCGGGAGCTCCTGAGTCAGTTTGGATTTTTACTTAAATGCAAACAATGATGATACTCAAAACACAGCGGAAGAGCATTGTGTTTGAAGTCAGAGATAAAAAGCACATACAAAATAAGAGATAAGCTCTTCTTCACCATGATAACTCTTTCTCAAACTATGAAATGGAAATTTAAATGGGATTTTTGCCCTGTTGTTCTGTTTGATCTGCTTATATGTTTCTTTACAATACATATTTATTTCAAGCACTGTTCTAATGGGTCAAAATCACTAGTGCTCAAGTCCATTAGTGGGAATTGCAAATACGTGTTTAGAATTAAAAGTGGTCATTCTGACCACAGCTACCTTCATTAAAAAGATAGTTAATATTTTTGTACTAAGCCTCTTAAAAGATGTCTTTACCTTGGTTTTGTCTGAGCCCACAACCCCCCCCATTTTTTTTACCTGCTGTCCGCACAAATGGAAAGCCTTTCTGCTCAAATCTAAGCCAGATCGCCCCACTCTTTTGCTCAAAGCATTCCTATTCCTCTTTGTCTTAGAGTAAAAATCCAAACTTTTCTCGTCCTCAAGGCTCTGTGGTATGGACTGCCTAACTACAGCCTGCTGACCAAATCCAGTCTTTGCTTACTATAGTACATTTGGTGAGCTAAAAAAAATTAGTTTTCAACATTTTAAATGATTGAAAAGAAAACTGAACAGAGGAACATTTGTTGCATGTGAAATGATATGAAATTCAAATGTCACTGTCCCTAAATAAAGTTTTATTGGCACATAGCCATGGCCATCCATTATGCATGTTCAGTGCCTGCTTTTGGGTTAGAGTGGCAGCATCGAGGAGTTTTAGTAGAGACTGTGCAGCTCAAGAAGCCAAAAGCATTTACTGCCCAAATCTGTACAGAGAAACACAGGCTGCCCCCACCACCCATCTGGCAGGACCACTGGGCCCTCTTCCTGCCGTTGCCCCAGCAACCAGAGAGCCTCAGCCCACCTTCCTTCCCGAGCATTCTGCTCTCCGCTCCGGCCTTGGGGTCAGTCCTTCAGCTGACATGTTTTCTGTTCTACCAAAACTTGCATGTTTCCCTTTTCCCTTTATTCCAGGGTTTTATTCCAATACAGCTTTCTCACAAGACCTTCTGGGCCATTCTATTTAAAAAGTGCGAAGCTCTTCCTCCCACCCTTGTCCCTTCTTGCAGTTAATTTGTCTCCGGAAGTTCTCTCATCTTGCATTTTCACGATGTTACTTGATTTGTTTATTGTCTCCGTGCTCTGCCGTGTAAGGATTAATAAGGGCAGGGTTTTTTTTTTTTTAATTTCCTCCTTTAGTTTTTCATTAACTGCTTAGTTCTCAGTACTAAACTACTTCCTAGAGCACAGTGGATGCTCACTCAATACTAGAGCAATATCTAGGTGTACATTAAACACACAACCACAGCCTGGAATTGCATCATCTCTCTTCTAGAGACAGGCAACTTTGGGTAAATGCTTTACAGAAAAGTCAAATCTTGAAGACAAAGTCTTTGGTATTAAATTAGTTTTCAGAGTGATCTTGTAGCTTCTTTCTTTCCTGCACTTTCTTCCAGGGTGAGTGCCACCCTCTCTCCTTGAAAGATCCTGTCTGTATAAGATTCAATCAAACCCAGAGGCTGTTGACAAAAGTCTCTGCAGGTTTTCCAGACTCTGTTCATTGAACTGGCCCTGAACAAAAGTATCTTTTCTCTAGCCTCGTCACCTGGAGCTCAGCTCTCCACATTCTCTTCACCTCTGGACCGCAGTGATAACCCTCAGCTGGCTGGGTGCCTGGTTCCTTCCTGGGCCAAGCATGCTGCTCGGTGGCAGACCCTCTATGGAAGGAGACTTTGAGTGTGAGCAGATGCTTTGGATGAGATCTGGGGAAGCAAAGTGAGAGTATGGAGCTGGGAGCTGCACAACAGGAGAGGGTGAGGGGCAGCAGGGGCTCCATCCTGCCAGGACCCTCTGGGCTGGGAACATTATTTGCTGACTGTTCCTGGGGAATTGATCCCTGGTCTCTTTGATCTTTCTGATCTGTCACATGTGTCGGGTGAGCACTTTACTTGTCAGAAGCTTCCATCCACAGCAGCGATAACCTCAGCCATAGCCATGTTCTGCAGTAGCTGTCACAGCCTGAGAAATAACCCAAGTGATGTGGCAGGGCCCTGGCAGCATCTGCTCAGCCACTCTCCACCATGATCTTCCTTGATCCTCCCAATTACTGCATGAGGTCAGTCATTATTGCCTCCATGCTATGGACAACCAGATTAAAATGCTAAGAACTACCATAATCTGAGAAAGAGTAGGAGAACCAGAACTAAAACTTGAGGCTTGCTGATTCTTAATCTCATGTTTGAGGACTGGGGACATAGCTCAATGGTCAAAGTAGTTTCCTAGCCTGTGCAAGGCTCTGAGTTAAATTCTCAGTACTACAAACCATAAACACTAGACCACCCAACCCTTCAAAAGACTACTTTGCATAATGGCTGGTTCTTTAAACAATAGATAGAGACCCATTCTGAAAACCCAAAATAAATGTGCACTTTTTGCACCTAGGCATCTCGTGATCCACTCAAGATTCCAGAATTCATCTCTACTACAAGCACCACCTGAAGACTTCTCTTTTTCCATTCCCTCCTCCACAGGCTTTTTTCCTCCAGATATGTGTAAGTTCTTCCCACTCTTATGCTTAGATCTTTAGCTATTAGCAAACCATCCTATCAAAACCACAACCCTCCATCCCCACTACTTTTGCCAGAGGCAGCTTGGATTGGATTTATCTGGGGTTAAATTGTCTATCCTGGGTGCATTGGTGAGCTTTCCTGTCACTGGAATCCAACTCTTGACATACACAGCTTAAAGGAGCTCACAGTCTCAAGGGATTTAGTCTATTACTGATTTACTCTAAGGCAAACACATCTTGGAATAGTGCTGGAGAGGAAGGGGCTGAGCCCAGATATAGACTCCAAGTCACACATTCCTCCATGACCCACCCAGATACACTTAACAGTGTGCTTTCCTAATCTTCTAGGTAGCTCCCCAACTAATCAAGTTGACAGTTAAGCTTACTGGTCACACTGAGAACCCTTGTCAAGATGCAAATCTGATCATCTGTCCTTTCAGCTTCCTTAGAAGCATTGCTTCACTGGCTGTTGCTCTGAGAACAGAGCTCAAATATTTTGACACAAGTTCAAGACACACATGTTATGCTTTATATAAAAAATGTCCCTTGTAGCCTTCTGTGCTCCCAGAAGGGTCATCTGGGGAGTGACTAGATCATGGGTATGGATAGTTGGATTATCCCACTGCTTGGATGAGCTGAAGAATGGATTTACTGAAGGTAGAGGATTCATTCTGGGTGTGAATGGCACCAACCAATAGATTCTGAGCCTAAAGAGAATAAAAAGGGTAGGGAAGGCTCACTGCTTGCTCCTTTCTACCTACCTTACCATGGGCTATTTCTCTTCTGCTATGCTGCCCTGCCCTGGGAGAAGCTCACTATAGACTGAAACCTTTACAAACTATGTGCTGAAGTAAACCTTTTCTCCTTTTGCCTTGAAAGTGTTGGGTATCTTGTCAGCAATGAGAAAGTAACTAAGACAACATGTCTTTTGCTCCATTCCCTATTTCCAGCTACATGTTTTGTAGCTGATCCCAGAACTTACTCAGTGCTTTGCTTTAAGTTCTTCCAATGCTCCCTCCTGCCATGGAACTTGGCAGATACTCTTCCTTCTGTTGGAAAGATGCTTCTCCTTCCTGATCCTTCAGCTCTCTACCCAGCCATAACCTCCTAAAGAAACTCTTGGTCTTTCCTCACATCTCTGTCCCTGATTGCTCTTTCTCTCATATTGATATCAAACCTTCTTGAATGTGGCTACATAGTTATTGGATATGTTCTGCCTAAATGCAAGCTATAATCATCATGATCATCATCTCCACCTCCCCATCTTGTGAGATACCCATTTATCACTTTCTTAAAAGGACCAAGACCTCCCTAAACATCAGCAGCACAGCTATGCTGCTTTCACTGTAGCTGAGGTCAGCCCAAGGATATTCATACTCAACACATGCAAGATTCACGGAGAAGTTTCTCTTTTGTTTTGCAGTTAGATATTTCCTCTTTCACCAGAGCTGAGCTGATTTGTTTGATCAAGGTCTTAGCTGCAGCCATCAATAATTAAGTGAAATATCTCACTGACTCACATCTTTGAATTTCCTCTGTAAGTCATAGAGGGGGGAAGCAGTTAATGAAGTAGCCAAACATAAGTCAGTTACCCTTCAAAACTGAATTTCAAAGGGAATTTGAACGAGCATCTATGAGATCACCAGGAATAATGAACTTTGGGAGGTACAGAGGTTGTATCCACCTCCCCATGTTGCATATAATTCATCTCACTTTTTACATAAGATTAGTAGGCAAATAAAGGCACCTTTCTTTGGGACATGAATTCAGTCTAGTCACAAGGTGGCTACCTCTCTTTTCTTTTAATTTTTTATTTTCATTAGCTCATGTTTGCAGCCCATACAAATTACATTCATTGTGGGGAATTGATACATGGCCATGACTTTTATCAAGGCTTTGGATGATTTTATGAAAAATAGTAGCTGTCATTGTCCAGAGAAGATTAGTGATGCTTGCATAACACATTCTATCCAACTGAAACATTATTAACTGTATCTCCTTGATTGAACATCATAAAATTGTATGTGTGACTCATACCATGGTCTAATGCCATTTAGACAAGCTTTTGATTTGGGCCTTAGGCTCAAAGGTGCCTGAAGCAGAGAAAGAGAAAGCCGAAGCACATTGACTCTGCACTGGCCTGTAAGCTGTTCTTTCTCTTTTTGACCTAAGTGACTCCAAGGACCATGGCTTAGATCTTAAGCAATCACACTTCTGACAATGCAGGAGCATGGAGACGGGCCAGGAAGTGAAGACAATCACCAAGCAGAGATGGTGGTGGCAGAAGGCTTCCTCGGCACTCAGCGTCTCAGTGCTTTCCTTGGTTGGTTGATTTCCCTAACCATAAGCAACGTAGTGGTTTCTATCTGTGATAGTGCTGATGGTCCCTCTCCTTTGCCCTCTTGTTTTCTCTGCCCCTTTGTACTGCTCAATGACCAGCGTATCACCTGGGCTCCCTATTTATCCTGCCCCTGCTTGGCTGAGGTTGAGCATTTCCAGAACAGGTCCACCTTTGTTTCTCTGCAGATTGAATGGTATGTACATTGTCCGCATTTAAATGCAGTGCTATAGATACAAACCTGCATTTTCCCCAGGCACAACAGGATGCCTTATCCCAGACAGGGAGCCATGCGCAGAGCCATGCATTCACATTCCATGTTGAAGTCAAGCTGTTATTATCTTTATTATAGCTCGAAATGATCTGGCTTAAGATCGATGATCCCATATGTTTCTGGTAATAAAACTTTCCTGGAATCTTACAATAATTTGGCCTTAATCATGAAGAATCCTGCTGTGGCCTGCTAGGTACTGGAATGAGGAGGTATTTTTATTTATCTTTATGTATTCTGCTCCCAAAGCAGAAAACACTGCCTTTTAACAGCACAGCCCATCAAATGTCCAGTTTGTGTTTGTGCTGAAAGCTGAATCAATACTTACAATAAGTGATTAAATGCAGCCTGCAGATGCCAGCTAGGGGTCAATTCATTAAAGGGGAAGCGTCGTGAAAGGCAGCTATGGATGATGCAGAGAAACGTTAGTCTAAGCCAAAGGCCAGGATTCAGCTTCTCGCTGTGCTGCTAAAGCAGTGCTGTGACTTACCTGCTTTTTCCTTCATTTTTTCCTTGGAACTAGAGAAAATTCCTCTGGAACATCTAAAGCCCCTTTTATGCTAATACTCTGCCATCATATTCTCTTTACAAAATATACTAGATTAACTTGCTGCTCTACAAAAAGTAGATGGAATCACATTTGATGGAGTACTTTTGTGGAATATTGGGTGGTGACTAAATATCTTAAAAGAATGGCCCATCATGTAAGAAAGGATTCCGGAAAAAGTATAACCCCAACTTTCTTCAAGAAATCAAAATACGTATAGTAAGAAATACGTGACAAAAAGTAGCAGTGCTTGTTTCTAAATAACTTAGAGGTGATCATTAATTTACTTGTGATAGATTTTCTGTATGATTTGAATTTTCTAAAATCTTTGATTCTATCTCCTTGACTTTGTGACTTGAGTCCTTGTCAGATGTCCAAATCTTGATCTCACCTCAACCCGGGCAGATCACAGCCCCTCCCTCCCTTTTCTTACCACTTAGAAAGTGCCCTTAATTATCACCCAATGAAATGCATGAACAATTTAACCTAAGCATGCATATGGCACTGGCATCATGGGTGGATATAATGCTGACACTTGACAAAAGGGGAGAGATGTAAATTGCGGGGAAGTAAATCTATATTTTAAAATATAAATGCTTCACCAGAGGTCACAAAGTCTCTGCATTCTCTAGAGTAAAAGCAGCTTCTAGTACAAGCTGATGCAGGTGTGAAGGCAGCGGCTCAAACGTGGTGACCCACGTGGTGGCCTGGGATAGAGGTGCACGAGGAGAAACTCGGAGAAGTGCAAATGAAACAGAGCTGAGTACACAGTTCCCTCACCTCGTCCAGTGGTTCCAAATTTGGGAAAATCGTGGCGTATTGGGACCTTAAAAAAATGTACTGCATTTCTCCGGAAGTGTATTTGGATGCTAATCTGCTGATTTGTATGTGTAAATGGTGTCTGAATATCAGGTGATAATTTCTTCCTTGGGTATAATCATCTGATGCGTTTTAAGGCCTTAATATTTCAGCCCTCCCTCCTGCTCTGCTAAAGGCTCACGGCATCATCACTGGGACAGCCACGCAGAGTCCCCACGCATTCCCATAACTCAGCCTTGGGGGAAGCAACAACAGCTGCGTGAAAGCCAGCTGTGCTGGTATTTGAAGCTCTCACCATTTTTCACGAAGCCCCTAAAACCATTTCCTGTCCCCTAAAGATAGCAGCCTCTGTGCCTCTGTACTTCTTTGCACATCTGTCTGGGCTGTCCTGTCTTCTTTGCTTCCTGCCAAAGTGTCATCACGCTTCATCAGATCTTAAGTGCCTTTGACGTCCAAGGGTTCCCATTGTTTTATATGCTATTAGGAAATTTAAAAATCATCGCCAAGAAACCTGGGGCTTGTTAATGACTGTGAGATGTATCTCAGTTTCTAAGATGTAAAATGTGGAAAACAGTAGGCATTTAGAATCCATGAAATCCAGTCTTTTACCATTCAAAACCAGGGAGCCTTTGTGGGGGGGCTGGGTCCAGCAGGGGTAAGGACCTGGACTCTGGGGCAGTGTCCAAGCCAGTCACTGATGCTACTGTTTGAGGGAGGTTCCACCTGCCTGGGCTCTTAAGCCGGGAAAAGTGGTTAAATTGTTGGAGAATTAAGATGATCATGCATAGCATCTGCTCATGTCTGGCTCAAGGTTAGGCCGCTATGATTATTATCCAGCATTTATTCTTTATAATGGACAATTACAATGTTACTTCCCCTGTGAATCTGTTCTGGATTCCTGAGTCAAAAATACCCTTTCTTTTCAAAATTTGACCCAATAGCCACATTCAAACTCTCAGTTTCGGTCCTGTCTCCTGTTCTGGGGCGTGCGGACTTTGGGAAGAAGTGGAGCTGCCCATCTCAAGAACATTAGCCCTCGACGACCAGACCAGCACACAGCAGGGCATTGGGCAGATTCAAAGCTCAAAGAAACCCAGGCCCTTGATGTTCAGACTCTTTCTTATTTCTCTCTCTGGGCCTCTCTGTCTCTCTCTGTCTCTCTGTGTCTGTCTGTCTGTCTGTCTCTTTCTCTCCAAAGAAGTCTTCAGGAGAATCTATGGAAACATAAAGAAAGAGCTGTTTGGATGGAAGATTTTAGAAATGTCAACATCTGACCGGCACCAGCACCCCAAACTTAGCCGGCATTAGGAGGTTCAACAGGGTCCCTAGAAATCTCCAAGAAATATTTGGTGAGAAAGATTGACATTTGTATACACACACACACACACACACACAGTAAGGTTCTGAGAGGAGAAACAGCCCACTCTGGAAGCAGTGGCTGTCACTTTTTGGGTGCCAGCTCCATGCCAAGCCCCAGGCAGATATTTCTGAGAGGTGACCTTCAGTCCTTGTGGAAATCCCACTCCAGACACAGCAGAATCGCAAGGCATGAGGAAGTCCCTGCTGATTAGCTCACACAGCTCATGTGGCCAAGACAGGCTGTACTTCCAGGGGTCTTGCATTTCTTCAGATCGAGTCACCCTAGGTTACCCTGGCAGGTCTTCTCTGCCAGGCCCCAGAAACCCTCCTCCCTCAGCCTCCCAAGCATCTGAGGCTACAGGTGCACATTGCACAGCCAGCTCCAGGGTCCCTGATGCTACAGCTTCTAATGACTCATTAAAACCACTGTCAGAATCAAATTGAAAACTTGATTTTTCTCTCAGATGTGTGTGTCTTCTGTACCATAATCCTACTAAGATTTACTTAATGGTCTTTCGCATTCTAGAATTTCATACAGTAATATTCATTCATATTCAGGAGTTTAGAACTCTAAAAACTGTCTTAAAGAAAGGAAATTTTGCTGCCTGTAATATAAAGATGGAGAGAAAGTGAAATTTTATTAGTGGTTCAAATTCAACTCTGAAGTGGGATAAATTTCCAAAAAGGAAAATGAAATAATCTCCTATTATTTCCTTTTCTTTTTTTTAAAGAATAAAACTAAACAAAATAAATCCAAACCGAACAAAGCAAATCAGAACAGAACAACAGAAACAACATAGGAGTTGTCCAAACAAGACAGCAGGAAATCAACAATATTTTCTTTTGAAATCCTGTATCACTGTTTTTAGTCTTTCTTCGCTTTAAAATAAGGGAGGAAAAAAAACAGTGAAATAGTTCTCTGAGAAACCAAACCTTGTTGCAGCAGGCATGTTGTTCCCACAGATAAATAACCTCGCTCTGATTTCTCTCCAAGGAGCACTACAGTAGTGCAGTTTTACATTTGGTGGCTGGAAGTCCAGAAACCAAATGCAAGGTTGGTGTTGGGCCTTTACAGATTCCAGCCCTGTTATTGTGCTTTCTCTCTAGTGATGCATACTCTTGAAGCCAGAGCAAAGATGATGGACATTATAACCAACCGCTTAGTAAATATGCAGGCCATCTCCCTGTCTCATCGTCTGTGGAAAGGCCGCACTGCAAATCCGTTTCATTTTTTTTTCTTCCACGGTGTAAAAGCAGAGCTATGTGTTAAGAAGTGTGCAGAGCTGCCCAAATCCTGCCCAGCAGCAGCCAACATCTGGAGTTCAGACGGCTGCCAATGCGGGAGTGAGAAACCGATTCCCCTCCTGTCTGTCGGCAGCAGATAAAGCCAAGCTAGTTAGAGTGATGCCCAGGGATCCCATTGGACCGCTGGACTCCCTGTCATCTTGCAGGGGTCTTGCCTTGCATTCCTGAAATCTCACAAAGGACCACCAGAAGCCGTTCAGCAGTGGGGATGTTGCTCTCTGAATACACTTTCCCAGTGAAAGCATCACAGTCACTTAATATACAGCCAGTGTTTGCTGACCCAGAGCTCCACTGAAGTAAAGCTCACGGTTCCACAATGCTGTCCACAGTGATGAATCTGCTGTCTGATAGGATCTTTAATTTATCTTGAATTATCAAAAATAAAGGTTAAATTCGGTTGAGGCTTTTTTTTTTTTGTCTTTGTGAGACAGGGTCTCACTATGCAGTTCAGGCTGGCTTGAGCTCACTTTATACCTCCGGCTGATCTCAGACTTACAACTCCTTTCCGGGCCCATTCTGACTGGCCAGGCAGGAGCCGCTAAACACAGGGTCACAACAGTACTCAACTGTGGGGCACACTTTACTTGCCATTAAGCTATTTTTGTAGAAAGAATGTTCATTTAACAGGTAGATAAACGGAATCGTGTTGACCCTCCTTAGGGAAACCAGGTTGGGTGCAATGCATTTTTATGTGTTATCACTGGGTATTTTCTTCAGAGTATAAAACCTACCAGCAGCTCAGGAGGTGGCCAGTGAACTTAGGCAATGTCAGCAGCATATATTAACCATCCACGTGTTTAAAGGGTTAAAACGTGACTAAATTATAATTATTATGTATTATCATCACATAAAATTGCAGAAAGAAGTAATTCCTGTTTCATAATCAGTGAATTAGTAGAAGACTGTACTATAATTAACAGCAGCAACCAACACAGGAATTGCATGTTATATTTGTGTAACAATTTGTGTTAATTTTTATTGTGTTAGTCGTATTATAGCGGTCAGACACTGAGTACCGTTGAATGCACTCACGTATATAACCCACAAACCTATCAATTTACCAACATATGGGCTATTTTCACCCCCATCTAATATTATGCCTTTTCCAAGTCAATCCCTGCCTTTCACACTTCTTGGACAAGAGTAAAACCATAGATGACCTCTGTCTCTATAACAGTTCCTATCAGTGGAATCGCATGATTTACTCATCTGACTTCATTCATTCAACAAACATGCTTCATTTTAAAATTCAAACATGTGATTGCACATAATAGTCTATTTGCCTTTTTTATTGCTGCTTCATAGTCTATTACGCAGGTCTGTTTATTTTCCAACTGCTGGACATTTGTGCTGTTTCTGGTTTAGGATTCTTACAGGTAAAGGTCCGATATGAACATTGAGAGGCAAGTTACTCTGAAATACATGTTTTCATGTCTGTTGTGTAAATATATAGGAGTAAAGTGGATGTATCACATTGTAAATATATATTTAATATAGAAAATATACATATATTTCATATATAAATTTTAAAAATATATGAAATATATGTATATTTTCTATTAAATGCATATGCCGGCAATTTTCCAAATGATTGAACTGCTTTCCCACCCCCAGCATGAAATTATATAAATTCTAGGTACTCTATGTCGTCCAATTTCCCCTATGTCAATCTTTTCAGTGTAAGCACTGTAGGTGTCTCATTGTGTGTCTCCCAGATGAGTTTTGATGAGTACCTTTAAAGGTCTTTGCTGTTCATTTATGTACATTTTTGTAGGTCTGTTGTGATCTTTTTTCCTATTTTAATTGGGCTGACTTTTTATTATTCACCTGTAGGAATATAATTAGGTACCAGATACATGTACATTCTTATATGCAAGTTGTACAGTGATTTTCTCCCTTTTTGTGCTGGCCTTATTCATTCTCTGTATGGTGTATTTTAGTTAATAGAAGCCTTCCATTTTGGAGAAATCTAACTTATGATATTTATATCCTATCCTAGAAATTTTTACCCATCCCAAGTTATTTTCTGTGTCCTAAGAAATTTTACTTTCTTTCAGGATCCAAAGTTATTAAGTAAAGATCGACTTTATCTGTTTATTGAAATTACTTCCCTTTTCTTACAGAATTGCTGTGGGATCTTCGCAAAAATCAACTGAACATAGATGCCTGGATAACTTTCAATCTTATTTCAATAATTGAGTGGTCTACTCTTATGAAAAGATCACATTTACCAACTTAATTATAGAAGTGTTCATCTTTAAATGGTATTTTTCTCTTCAAAATTGTTTTTATTTTTCCAGCTTTCTGGGTTACCTTATAAATTGCCTAAACAGACTGTATTTTTTCCAACTTTCTTTGGTTCCCACTTCTATTTCTGTCTTACTTTGTACTGAGTAAATATTACTTTATTCATATTAAACTTTATCTTTTTTATTCTGTTTTTTGGTTATCAGTTTTAACTTTATTTTTAAAATATTATACAGAGAATTACAATAAGCATTTTAAATTTATTATCATTTACTCTGAATTCCTATTATAATACATCAAATAAAATATAAAAACCCTGTAGAAGTTTACTTCCACATATCTCCATCATATTCTGTGCTCCTGGTGACATATATTTTCCTTTTGCACAATGTTTCACTCACCTCATTGGTGTTTATGAATAGAGGATAAGTCTGATGGCTTTCACTCTAGATAGCAACTTTCAAAAAGTCTCCCCATGTCATCAAGATTATTTTTATCCAAAATGTGTTGAACTTGTATGTTAGGAATTGTGGTGGTCTCTGGAGGTTCAGAGACTCACATGACACTGTTCTTCCTCTCAACCTCACTGTCCAGAGGGAGAGGAAGAAATATGAACAAACAGCCACACTCCATGCGTCATACCTTACAAAGCAAAGTTTAGCTATACCAGGGCATAATGGGGAACTGGTACTTCCTTTAATTCATAAATTCCTTTGTATATCTGAAAGATACCCAGAGTGACCAGCACTTGTAGAAGGTGCATGTAGAAAGATGGACCTGCAAGTGGACAGATAGGACAGAATGGTCAGGGTATGAGAAAGTATGGGCTGAGAAAATGGCTTAGGTGAGTTACATGTCTTCATCTTCATCACTGCCTGGTGAGCTCTGGGGATGTCCGCGGGTGTAGAATCAAGCAAATGAGTTGCCCAAGCTTTTCTAAGGAATATCATCCTAATGAAAAGGTAATTAAAATATTATTGGCCTCACCACTTTTGAGGAAGACTGCATTGTAAATTCACACTAACGCTGTCTGGAAAATAACTTCCTTCAGACAGAATGGCATCCATCGTTTAAATGTTCTACGAATGTCATATCTTTTCCATAATATTTTGATAATATTATTAAATGAAGACACATTTATTTTCTTTTGCTTATCCCATGGTGAATTAAAAAATCAGGAATGAAATACAATAAATTCCCATTTCCACTTTATAAATGGAATATTTGAAGTAGAGAGAAGTGACTTCAGCAAACAAACTGCAGATTACATTCTTAAATTTACTTCTATCAGGTCTAATTTTTTAAAACTACATTTTAAAATTTATTTCTATCAGGTCTATTTTTTTTTAAAAAAGAACACAGACCATTATCAAATTCTATAATTTTTGGAGTCACCTAATAAGATCAATTTTAAACATAAAGAAGACATATAGCTTAGAAATAGTAGAATATAGGAGATAAAACTATAATTATTTTCAGATTCTTTGTTTCTTCTCCTAAAGATCCAAGTGAGAAAAAATTGAACTTACAACAATTTCCATAATACAGGCAGTGAATAAATTTGCAAAAATCACTAGCTTTTCCTTGTGTTGCAGTAGTTAGTTAGAAAATATAATGCAAGCTTCTCTTCACAGTAAAAAAAAAGAAAAAATGCTTAATGTCTAGAATAAAATTGAAGAAAGATGCAGAACCAAGTTAAAGACAAAAAAGCCAAGATTTTCCGAGGTATGTAAAATAAAAAGAAAATAAAGCAAAGACAGAGTTATTGAATTAATGCAAATTAAAGGGAGATAATACTTATCTGGAAAAGGTGCCCCGCCCGCTCCTGCTCATTAAAACCTGGACTCTAATTTACTTAGTTTATCAGCTGGCAGCACTGAAGAAATCCCTGAGATAATGAGGCAGGGCTGCGAAGTTGGTTCATATAATAGTTGCGATGGAAGAAAGAGCAGAAGGAGAGGTGTGAGAAGGGATGCATGGAAGGAATACGGTAACCTTTATTGTAAGTCTCTCTTCACAGGAGAACTTTCCTAATGGATTAAGATTTTCTGCACTGAGCAATTTTGTCATAGAGACACTCATGCAAGACAGGAAAAATTAAGGTTCTGGCTGTACGATAGCAGTGTTTAGGTTATGTCTTCATGCTCACAAACAAGAAACCTCAGTATCCTGTCCAACAGCTGCCGTGTTGTTAGTGCAGAATCGAGCCGGTCTCATTACCCTATCAGTTGATTGAGTTTTTCTCCTAATTGCACTGTTAGACTAAGCTTCAGTAAGCAGGAATGTGACCACCTTATCTCCTCACACAGCAGCCCTAGGAAAGAGGAAGCCAGCACACAGCGGCCTGGCTGTTTATCTTCCCTGTGAGCAGAAGCAAGTGATATTTTTAAACCCAAAGGGACACAATGGCAATGCTAGGGATGACTCCAACAATAGGTACCTACAGCTGCTGCGATCTCTATTAGCAAAAGCTCTTTCTTTGTATTTAATCATTCCGATGTTTCCTTTCACAATCTTGACTGTTGTAAACAATCTTCTGCAGCTGTGATGCCTCACTGGACTTTGCTGTGCAAATTAGGGTAGAGGCCAGCAAGCGTAGACTCTCCAAAGAGCCAGAATACATTTGAGGCATTACTGGCCGTACAACTTCCATCTCGGTCCTCCAATGTGCAGTGGTGCAAAAGCAGCTGCAGACGCTGACCACAAGAATAAGTATGTCTGTGTTCCAGGAATACTTGGTTTACGGTCATTGGAATTTGAATTTTATATAGTTTATAGGTATTGTTTTCTCCTTTTGTTTTGTTTTCAACCTTGTGAAAACCAGGCTTACTCCTGAGCTGTAATAGGTGGTATCCAGGATTTATCATATGGGCTGTAGTTTGCCCACCAAGGTTATGGTAGTCACATTCTCCTTTTGGTAAAATTATTAAAAAGGCAGAATTATGACTAGCATAGTGTCAGGCACCAGGCACTGAAGTTAGTCAAACGAGCACTGTTAGCCTTACCAGGCCTCTTGCTAATTGGATGATCTTTGGTGAATTATTTAACATGCCTAATGTCAGCCTTCTCACACGTAAAATGGCGATGTCAATCTTAACTATCTCGTTGGAGTTTTTAAAGATTGAGTGAGGATAAAACATGTAAGCAACATAGCACAGTGTCTGACACATAATGGATGTTCATTAAATGGAAGTCAACTACGCACTGAAATTGAACTTGAATGAGAAAGAGACAGAATAATATGCTTGTGAACCAACCCTGGACTATGATGTTTGCTAGATCAAATGGTTACTGGCATAAATCAGTAATTGTGTTCAGATCACTTGGTTAGAGTTGTGTGTCCATCCTTTATCTATGTCCTTTAACTAGCCTAGATTTATTTAGGAAACAGAGTACAAGGAAGCTGGGAAAGAGAGAATTCCGCACTTAGGTTCTGTATTCCTTGGTATGTCCATGAGCATTATCTGAGCCTTATACACTTAAAAGAAGAGCATGAGATCATAGTGCTGACTGCAAGGACTTAAGTGCTCCGTGGATTGCTACAGGCTCCCATGATATTCTTAGCTTACATCTTGAAAGCCAAGCTGGCCATTTGTTTGCTTGGAGCTACAAAATATGAAAGCTTCATTATTCACACCCATTCCAATATGTAGCCATGTGCTTGGCCATGCAAGCACTACACTAAAAGATAAAAGCAAACTGTTCCTGTCAGCGAAAGAAGGATAGGGACCTACTGTGAGCACTGGGATTGACCCAGATGCGCAGGACAGTAGCAAACAGACTCAGGTACTGAGCTCTAGAAACTGAAGCTCTTGAGGTCCCTGCATTGTTGCTGAAGCTCCCACCCTGAATCCTTCTCTTGGGGTCCCAGAGGCTCACTGGGCTCCACATGAAAGGCCATGATGTCCTTCCTGGGAAGCAGATCCCAGATACCAGACTTAGTTCCTATTAGCAATTCATGACAACCTGTGTAACACAGAATAGGTCTGATGAGCCTTGTAGCTGCTTTGCCTCCACTCTGAAGTTGTGTACTGCAAGATGCTGCTTCAGATTTCAGTTTTTAGATAAATGTCATCAGGAGAGAGAAACTTAAGTCTGTGGTTGTGATGCTGAGACCAAGGTTTAGAGTTCTCAGTGGAAAGCGCCCTGTTATCCTCACGTGAAAAAGATGAATCAGTCAAGATCCAGCACCAAGGTGATGTTGACTGTGTTTTTGACCTTGACAAAATCACGGGAGTTAAGTTTGTAACTGGGAAGACTTATGTGAACCCTGAATAGGACAAGAGCTTATTAGAGCATTCAGGAAATGATGTACATAGAAAATACCACCAGAAATGGGCAAACAGTTTTATTCACTATCACGACTATGGTCCATGTCATGCTTTTAGATTCTGTCAAGCAAAAACGTGATGTCTACTTTTATTTTTATTTATTTATTTTTATTTTAAAGAAGGTAAAATTAAACACAACAAAACAGAGCATAAGAAAGCAATGTAAGAGACATAAATTTCAAAGCAAGACAATCAGAGATCTTCACTGTCTATCATATTGTCTCTTGTTTTCTTCCAAATAGTTGTCCATATCTTCACATACAGTGAATTCATACAAAACTACATAGTATAAAACTGATCCAAACAGGATGAGGAAGGTGTTTTAGGTCTTCAAGACCAGACAATAAGGAAGTCAACAATGGCTGTCATGGTGTCTCTCATTCTCTTCAAAATAGCTGTCCATACCTTCATGTATGTTGAAATGAAACAAAACAAAACAGGCTAAAATCACTCTGAACAAAGAATAATAGTATTGCTAGATTTCACATCATGACACTATGGAATCAGCACTGAGTACTGTAGTGCCTCTTTTTCTTCATAGTAGTTGTTCATTTCATCATGCGTTATATAATCAGTTCTCATAAACTGTTTATAAGTTCTACACATGCGTGAGTCTCTGCATGTATTTCTTTCAGTATTAGAGGGAAAGAAAAAGCAAAGTAAGACAAAGCAAAACAAATTCCTAGAAAACATGAAATGAAAAAGTCATATAAAAACACAGTAGCTCGCCACCCTGGTAAGTGGCTGTGGCCTGGCAAGCCACAGCCACCCCAGGGCGAGAACCATCATTGTCTCTTGAGATCCATGCCATGTTGGAACTTAGGGTGCTGGGAACCCAAGCAACCTTCTTGCCACCCTGGTGGGGTGGCTGTGGCCACCCAGGGTGAGAAGCATCAGTGTCTCCTGAGCTCTGCACCACACTGGAACTTAGGGTGCTCAGAAACCAATCAGCCACAGCCTGGTAAGTGGCTGTGGTCTGGCAAGCCACAGTCACACCAGGGCGAGAACCATCAGTGTCTCCTGAGATCTGCACCATGTTGGAACTTAGGGCACTGAGAAACCAAGCAACCAGCTAGCTGCGTTATTAAGTGGCTGTGGCCTGGCAAGCCGCAGCCATCCCAGGGGGAGAACCATCAGCATCTCCTGGGATCTGTGTCATGTTGGAACTTAGGGTGCTGAGAAAACAAGCAGCCAGCTCACCACTCTGGTACATTGCTGTGAGCCTACCAGTGCAGATTCAAACATCCACCCCCCAACCCCCTGACCCCATTGGCAAGTGGCAGCCAGAGATCTGAGCATCTCTTGTGAGGTTGACTATATGCAGTATAGCAAATAAGGGGGATTTCCTTCTACCATCTCTTTGAAGCCAAATATTTTTATCACTGTTTTGCTTTGTTCTGATTAATGGTATTGCTGTATTCAATATTCTGTTTTGATATGTTCTATAATGTTCTGTATTTCTTTGATTCTGATATACCTGATTGAAAGAACAACTATTGTGAAGAAAACAAGATATAGTACCTATTACTGTTATCCTGGTAATCTGTTGTGAAGTTCTGTGCCAGTTTCACTACACTGTCTCAATTGGCTTTGTTCCATCTTGTTCTGTGGTATTTTACTACTTTAAAAATTAAAAAGAAAAAACAAACAAAAACACAGTACAAGGTGATCTACAATGGTTACTGTGATGTCTCTTCTTATCTTCAATAGAACTGTCTAAATCATCAGGCATAGTTTAATTGAATACAGCAGTACATAACAATAGTAATAAAAATGAAACATTGTAGACAGTGTAAAACCTCAAAAGCAGGTAATAATCAAAACAGAGTGGATATTGTAGTGAATCTTGTCATCTTCAGTAGTTCCCTATACTTTCAGACTTGATACTATCAATCATAATAGATTCAAATAAAATCTGTCAATACAAAACAGTATTCTAACAAACCAGATTCAAATAAGATCAGTCATGATAAGACAGTGTAAGTTATATAGGGTTTCAGATTCAGTTAACAGGAAATTACGGATGATTACTGTACTATATTCTGCTGTTTTGGGGAGAGCTGTCTGTGCCCTCAAGTCTAGTGCAAGTAGATAAACTGGAACAGAATATAATCTATCTAAACAGAGCAGTGTGAGTAATGTGGGCTTTAAATACTGCACATAAATATCATGTCTTTCCAACCTATCTGCAGGTGCTGGTAGAGTTGCCCCTATTTCTCTCTGGTTCCCTGTCACATAGAGCATTGTTTTCTCATATTTGATTTTCAGTCCATAAACCTTTTTTCAGGTTAATTATATATCCTATACAGAGCATCTTGATGGACCCTATGTCCTGATCTACTCTGCCTGTGTTTCTTTTCGTTAGTGTATCAAAGCCATCTATGTTAGAGATTATAGCTAATCTTTTCTGCCTCATTTCTGCTATGTTATTTTTCTGCCATTGGTTGTCTACTTTTCTCCTTCATTCCACTGTCTGCCCCATTTATTGAGGCCTCTCTGCCACTGTTCCTGAAATCCTGGTATTTTTTTTCTCTCTCTGGAATGTCCTTCAGTATTCTCTGTAGGGTTGGATTGGTGGTCACGAATACCTCCAGTTCTTCTTTGTCATGGAAACATCTTGTTTCTCCATTCACTTTATTGACAGTTTTGCAGGGTACATCAATCTGGGTTGGAGATTATTTTCTTTCAGGGCTTGGACTACCTCACTCCAAGCTCTTCTTGATTTGATGGGTCTGTGCTGAGATGTCTGCCGTGCTTTTGATGAGTTTTCCTTTATAGGTGATCTGTTTCTTTTCACTGATGGCTTTTAATATTCTGTTCTTGTATTGAATTTCTGGGATCTTGATTATTATATGTCTTGGTGTAGCTCTATTTTGGTTGTAGGTGGCTGGAGTTCTGTATGCCTCATACATCTGAATATCATTTCCTTTTTCTATGCTTGGGAAATTTTCCTTAATTATTTCTGTGAATAACCTTTGTGTCTCCTTTGTTTTTACCCCTGCTTCTTCATTCACATTCTTATTAAGTTACAGATCCTCTTACCATCTTCTAGCCTTTGTATTTTTACTTCCTGGTTCCTTGTTATTTTTAGGAGATCTTTCCTTTTATGATCATAAGTTGCAAACCTGTCTTCAAGTTTTGATAGTCTATCCTTAGTTTATTTCAAGCAATTTTGCCAGCTTTCAATGGAGTTTTTAATTTCCTGGTAATCTCTTTGAATCTGCTTCATGTATTCTAGGTTTTCTTTGTATTGTTCATCAAATGTTTCTCTCCTTTTCCTGTGTTCCTCCATTCTTCCATCTGTGTCTTCTTGAGAGTTGTTTAGCATTTCTTTTATTAATCTTCTTACATCTTGGTTTACTTGAATTAATATTTCAGTTTTGAGCTTGTCAATGATGTCACAAAGATATCTCTTTATGTCAGCTGATGCCGTGTCTGATATTGCATGTTTGCTGCCCTCAATCTCTTTTACATTTACCTCTCCTGGGAGTGCCTTCCTCCAGCATGAGACAGGAGGAGAATCAGAGAGCAGCCCCTGAGATCCCACCATGGCCATGTTGGAACCCAGGAGGCTGCACAAAGAAGCCATTTGCCTGCCCTCTTGGTGAGTGTCTTCCTCCAGCATAAGACAGGAGCAGGCCCAGGAGTGTTTCCTGTGAGCTTACCAGTGCACGGGCTTGGAATCCAACACCTTCCCTATTAACAACTGGAGACAGAGTTCTTAGCAGGATGACTGTATGAAATATAGCAAATATGGGGGGGGTCCTCTATCTGCTCTTTGAAAGCAAATGTTGATTTCAGTTTTGATTCATTATGATTAATTGCTTTACTCTTTTCAATATTCTGTTTTGATTCATTTTATAATATTTTTCCTTTGGTTTGATTTTGCTATACCTAATTCACTAGACAATTATTGTGAAGATAATGAGATATACTATGATACCTATTACTGTTATCCTGGTAACCTGCTGTGAAGTTCTGTACCAAATTCACTGCACTGTCTCAATTGGCTTTGTTTTGTCTTGTTCTGTTGTATTTCTACTACCTTCAAAATAAAATTTAAAAAAAATATTTACCTCTCCTGGATCAATATTTGCAGGGTTGGGGGCTGGGGACTGGGGGCTGGGGGCTTTTTCTTATTTCTTTCTTTTGTCATGTTTTTGGTTTCTTCCATACAGGTGTATAGTGGAGGTGCAAGTCCCTTTCCTTATTGGTTATGGTTCTTCTGAAGTGCACTGGCTAGGGATTTCTGCCCTCTCCAGTTTGCTGTTGGTCATTGAGGTGTAGGCAGGGGCAGCATATGCTGGCCTCTCCCCTCTGAGCCAGTCAACTTGTGGGGGCCTTCACCATGTTAGTGTGTGCCATGAGTGGGACTTGGTTCAGGGTAGCTTATTGGGTCCCGGCCAGGGGCGTGACCCAGGCCAAGCAGATCTAATCAATCTTGTCTGGGTAGGGAGCAACCAATTAAAGTCACTACCATTCCTTATTCATGCCCGTCCTGCCTGATTCCAACATGTCATCCAGTTGGTCGCACCTTTCCCATGGGAAGGTCTTATTCTGAGCACTCACTGTGGGATAGTGCAGGTCCCTCACCGGCTCCTTTCTCCACTGGGCTCACCAACCCCTGACTTCAGCGTGACTGCGGCTCCTGTGAGTCATGGTGGGCACGAGTTTGGGTAGCTCTGGTGGGGTGATGTCTACTTTTTAAAACTACAACTGTATATGTCAGCGTGTGTACACACACCTGTCTCCCAGAGTGGTTATGGGCCATCGTGTTCCTGAGGTTGGTACCTCCCACACTGATATTCCAGCTCCACAAGGGCACTTCAGTCTTCAAAATCACCAGGGGATAAACTCCCAGTCTTCCTTCTGTGTGGTCTCTGTGGCCAAGCCCCAAGAAAGGGCTGAGAGCCTAGAGGCCTCTGCCAGAGGCTTTGCTTCCTGAGATCCACCTTCCCCTCCACAGGACAGGCAGGGAGCATGTATGCTTTCCTTACAGTACGCTACAGCTCGAAACAGCTGCATGGATTTTCCTGCAGTTATTCTGTGGCCTCAGCGCCTAGTTTCAGGAGTGGCCCAGTCATCTGGAAAGCTGAATGTTTAGTGAATGCCTTTCCAGGAGATGGACTTAGGGTTTTCTCCTTTCTGGCGAACTTTGTCACTTCTGTCTTTCCTGTGCCAGTGTTCCCGCTAAGACCCTTCTCTCCAGGCTGGTGTCTTCCCAGATTTTTTTTCAAGTCATTCTAATGGTCCCTGTATTGAACTAAGGAAGAGACCCTTTTGTACTTGTAATACCCATTGGCTGGCTTCTGAATTATTCTTTTCTTCCTGTTGGCCTGTGCTTGCAACTATTGTGAAATGGCCACAATCCTTTGAAACACTGGCAGCCTGGGGTGTATTTAGTATTGGCTTTTCTGATTTTCTCTGCTCTTTGGAGACCTGACTTTGACCAATCTCAGAACTTCATATGGCATGTGTATAATGACTTTGACCAACGGTTGCAACTAGCGAAACACTAGAATCTGAAATACACTCTCCATTTATTTTCTCTTTGCAAATCTACTTATCTCCAGCCATCATTACAGGTTATCACAACACACCCCTGAAACTATAGATGCTGACATGTAAACATCTACATAAGAGGCAGATTAATTAGAGTAACCACGTGTGTATTATGTATAAAGGGACATAGACCCAGGGAAAAGGCAAACATTTTAAACACAGACTTGAAGTATTTCACAGAAACTAAAGTGTCACCAACTCAATGAGGGTGCAAATCATGCCACTCAGGCATCATTGGGATTTTTTAAAAAAATTTATTTAAAGAGAAAAAAACAGAAAAAGGGTAGAAATAATACAGAATTTCAAAAAAAAAAAAGATAAACAGTAACAAATCACTAGTTGATAAATTACATATTGTCCTTTTAGAAATAGTTGTTCAAATTACAAAATTAAAGCACACAAAGTGGACATGCAAACAGTAAGACTACAAACAGATCTGTTCAAAAATCCAACAAGAACTTAGAAATATGGTTATCAATCCTACACAGTTAAATATACATGCAGTTATATCGTTTATAGCACTTCCTAATTCCTCTCTTTTTTACAATTACACATTTAAAAAAATTTTATTTAAAGAGAAAAATAGCAAAACAGAAAAAAGGGTAGCTACAATACAGAATTCAAAAAGAAAAAAAGAGAGAAAAAACACTAAGAAAGTTGATAAATTATATATTGTCATCTTGGATATAGTTGTTCAAGTTACAAAATTAAAGGATTAGGGCTGGGGATTTAGCTCAGCGGCATAAGTGCCTGCCTTGCAAGTGCGTAGTCATGAGTTCTATCCCTGGTACCGATAAAAAAAAAAATTAAAGGATACATAGACATTCATACAGTGAGACTACAAACAGTTCTGCTCAACGATCCAACGAAGATTCGGCAATATGGTCATCTATTTTACACACTCAAACATACATGCACTTATAGCCCTTAGAGCACTTTCTTCTCTTTTTTACAATAGCAATTACACCTTTTTTGTTTTATTACTCATAGTTCTTATTACTTTTTACACTAAAGGCACAATGTGATATTTATAAATATAATTCTTATTTATTTCACTAATGAGGAAAGTCTCAAGTTGTCCCCATTTACCCATGAAGGCCTCAAGATCATCCTTTTTTATACTTGAGTAATGTCCCATTGTATAAAAATACCACATCTTTTTCACTCTGTGGTTGATGGGCATCTTGGTTCTTTCTAAGATTTCTCTATTACAAATTGTGATTCTGTGAACATGGGTGCACACTGTGATATGACCTTTTCAGTTCTTCTTGGAAAATACCCAGGTAGGGAATAGCTGGATTGAATGGAGCTTCCAATTCTAGTCTTCTGACAATTCTCCATATGGATTTCCATAGTGGTTGCACCAGTCTACACTTCCACCAACAGTGGAGCAGTGTTCCTTTTTCCCCGCAGACTCACCAATGTTTGTTATCAGTTGATTTCTCAATGGCAGCTATTCTTTCTGGAGTGAGGTGAAATTGCAATGTTGTTTTAATTTGCATTTCTCAAATGACCAGTGATGGTGAATATTTCTTCATGTATTTATTTGACATTTGTATATCTTCCTCTGAGAACTGTGTGTTCATCTCAGGTGCCCATTTTTGGAGAGGGTCTTTGAATTGGGGGAGGCTTGATATTTTTCAATTCATTGTATGTTCTGGACATAAGTCCTTTGAGGGGTTACTAGCTAAAATTCTTTCCACTCTGTGGGTTTTCTTTTCACTCTTTTGGTGATTTCTTTTGAAGTGCAGAAACTTTTCAATAATATGAGATCCCAGTCATTGATTCTTTAAAGTGTTTCCTGTGCAGTTTGTGTTTTGTTCATGAATTCTCTGCCTACCCCTATGTCTCCAAGACTTCTACCTACCATGTCTTCCAGTAGATTTAGTGTTTCTGTTTCAATATTTAGGTCTTTGATCCATTAGTCTTTGAACTTTAGTTTTGTGCATGGTGAGAGGCATGGATCTAATTTCAAGTTCGGCATGTGGAGAGCAAATTTTTCCAATACCATTTATTAAAGAGGCTATCCTTCCAGTGAACATGTTTAACCCCTTTGTCAAATATCAGGTGGCTGAGTGTCTTTGTAGTTGTGCTTGCATCTTCTTATCTGTTCCATTAATCTTCAGGTCTATTTCTTTGCCAGTACCAAGCTGATTTTATCACTGTGGCTTTATACTACTGCTTCAAGTCAGGAACTGAGATGCCTCCTGCCTTGCCTTTGTTGTCCAGAATTGCCTTTGCTATTCTAGGTTTCTTCTGTTTCCAAGTGAATTTTAGGAGTGTTTTCTTTAGATCTGTGAGGTATGTCAATGGTATTTTGATTGGGATTGTGTTAAATCTGTATAACAGTTTTGGGAGTATGGTCATTTTCACAATGTTGGTTCTTCTAGCCAAGAGCAAGGAATGTCCTTCCATTTTCTAATATCCTCTTCAATCTCCTTTTTCAGCGTAGTATAATTTTCAGCATATAGGTCTTTTACATTTTTAGTTATGTTGATTCCTAAGTATTTCATTTTTTTAGATGTTATTGTAAAGGGAAATATTTCCATAATTTCTCTCTCAGTGAATTTTTTGTTTGTGTACAGGAATGCTATTGATTTTTGAGCACTGACTTTGTATCCAGCTACACTGCTGAACTTGTTTATTAGCTTTAGTAGTCTTTTAATGGAGTTTTTTGGGTCTTCTATGTAGAGTATCATGTCATCTGCAAATAATGATAATTTAACTTTTTCCTTTCCTATCTTTATTCCTTTTATTTCTCTCTCTTGTCTGATTGCCCTGGCTAGTATTTCCAGAACTATGTTGAAAAGGAGTGGTGATACTGGACATCCTTGTCTTGTTCCTGATTTTAAAGTGAAAGCTTTCAGTTTTTGTCCATTTAGTATAATGTTGGCTGTTGGTTTGTCATAAATGGCCTTTACAAGGTTGAGGTATGTAGGGAGCTGCTTAAGGTAATTGCCGCCATCCCGCCCCTCCTGCCTGAGGGCATTCTGTGCCAGCCTACATTACCCATGACCCTCTCCTGCATTTAGTGGATATGACGAGGGCCCAGTCATGGTTACCACGTACCCCTACCTAGCAACAGCTTCCTGCCTCTAGCTTGTCCTTATTTGGATAGATCCTGCTCTCTAGCTAATCAGCGGACACGCAACGTGCTTACCCTGCCCAGCTCCATGTTCTGTCCCCCCCCCGCTTATAAAAACCCTGTGCCCTACATCAATAAATGAGACTTGATTGGAAGCCCTCAACTTGTCTCCGTCTCTCTCTCCTCTTACCCCGCCCACCATCCCCATTCCTTCTCCAGGTGAGACCCACGGATTGATCCGCGAGCCGGATCAGGTAGATATTGTGTTTTCCGAGTTTCTGAAGGGTTTTTATCATGAACATATGTTGGATTTTATCAAAAGCTTTTTCTGCATCTATTGAGATGACCATGTGGTTTTTGTTTTTGGCTCTGTTGATGTGGTGTATTACATTTATTGATTTGCGTATGTTAAATCATCCCTGCATTCCTGGAATGAACACCACTTGGTCATGATGTATAATCTTTTTGATGATTTGCTGCATTCTATTTGCCAGTATTTTATTGAGAATCTTTGCATCAGTGTTCATTAGTGAGATTTGTCTATAGTTCTCCTTTTTGGTTGAGTCTTTCTCTGGTTTTGGTATCAGAGTAATACTTGCCTCCAGGAATGATTTAGGGAGCATTGCTTTCTTCTCAGTTTCGCTGAAGAGTTTAAGGAGTACTGGCATCAAATCTCTAAATTTCTTGTAGAATTCAGCTGTGAATCCATCAGGACCTGGGTTCTTCTTTGTTGGTAAGTTTTTAATTACGTTTTCAATTTTAATAGCTGATATTGGGTTGTTCAAAATGACTATATCTTCTTGGTTGAGCTTTGGTAGTTCATATGTTTCTGGAAATCTGTCCATTTGCTCTGTGTTTTCCACTCTATGTGAGTAGAGATTTTCAAAGTAGGTATTCATGATCTTTTGAATTTCCATGGGATCTGTAGTAATTTCCCCCTTCTCAGTTCTTATTGTGTGAATTTGGGTTTTTTCTTTCTTTTTCTTGATAAGGTTAGCTAGGGATTTGTTAATTTTGTTTATTTTCTCAAAAAACCAGCTTTCTGATTCATCAATTCTTTGTATTGTTTTTTAGTTTCAATTGTAGTGATTTCTGCTCTAATCTTTACAGTTTCCTCTCTTCTATGAGGTTTGGGTTTAGCTTGCTCTTCTTTTTCTAGAAGCCTGAGTGGAGCATTAGGTTGTCTATTTGTGCTCATTCTGTTTCTTGATATGACAATTTATTGCTATATATTGCTATATATATTTCCCTCTTAAGACCGCTTTCATTGCCTCCACAGATTAAAATATGTTGTTTCCATGTTTTCATTGAATTGTAGGTATTGCTTTATTTCTTCTTTACTTTCATCTGTAGCCCACTGGTTGTTCAAAAGGTTGTTATTTAATTTCCATGTATTTATGCAGGTTTTGCAGTTTGTTTTGCCATTAATTTCCAATTTCAGTGTGCTATGGTCAGATATTATGCATGGTATGATTTCAACACTTTTCCATTTACTTAAGAATGTTTTATAGGATAATATATGGTCTATTTTGGAGAATGTCCCATGCACAGCTGAGAAGAATGTGTATTCTGATGTGGTTGGGTGGGACACTCTGTAAATATCTACTAAGTCAAATTGTTTGCAGGTATGATTCAGTTCTATTATTTCTTTGCTGACTTTTTTGTGACTTTCTGTCTAGTTGATCTATCTCTTTGTGACAATGGGTTGTTAAGATCCCTTT